>PVJH01027116.1:0-29093 GCA_004026705.1 Nesogale talazaci | reverse complement strand
AAGAAAGGAAAGCTTAAAGTTTATTTTTATGTGAGCATAATAGATACACATGGTTCAAAATTCAAAGGTTAAAAGATACACAACAGAAGTTTTTCAATTGCCCAGGGGTTTGAAAACTTTAGATGGAAGTTGACCCTGTCACTCACAACAATTTAAAAATTATTAAAGAACCATAAATCTATTTTTGCAAGTGAATGAAAAGACAGTGATCTGAATAATATACTTTAGAATTTTTCCAATTATACTTCAGAGCCACATGTACGTACTGAAAGAACTCTCTGTGGCCCAGGAGCTGCAGTTTGCTAATCCCTGGTTCTTAGAGTCTTGTGTGGCCTTCCAAATAGGTAAGTGTGTGTCATTTTTGACATAGATGGTAAGGTTTTTATCTTTGTCCCCTGACCTTGAGATCATCGCATCTTAGTAGATAAGTAGCTTTTCGATCTGTATTGTTTCTCTGTGCATCCCATGTTCTGATTGTCTTAATTTGTGTACTCGTCCCCCGGAGTGGTTATCTGGCCTGCTCCTGTGGTGTTCCACCCAGGGCTGCTCTGAAAGCTCCCACCACCGCTAAGAAGAACAGCTGCTCAACAAGCTTTTGTAGTTTTCCGGGGGTCCGGTCAGGTTTTGTCACTGCTTGCTTTCCATCTTAATGGGACCTTGTCTGGTTGCCATGGTGTCTTTGGGTGTCTTGTGCTTCCTGCCCTGACATCGTGATCTCTTTCTTTTGGGTCCAGCGTAATGCTAACCTTTCTCCAGAACAGTCTCGTGGTAATTCAGCGCAGACCCTCATGATTATCCTTTTGCGTTTCATAGCGGTTACTGCTGCTTCTGTTTTCATGGACGCTGTGACTTGCTAGGTTTGCTTTGTCTTCTTCCAAGCAGGGTTTTCTTTCTTCTTTCTTTTTAATCAGTTCTAGTTAGGATGTATACCTAGGAAGGAATGTGAATCAATTAAGTATAATTCTTATGTAGTAAGTATTCCGGTAGGCTTTGCACATAGCATATCTTTTCATGTGATGTTTTCCTCTAACAACTCTCTTTTGGGCTCTTTATAAACAGCAAAGGATGTTAAAGTACAGCAGTGTTGCTATTTTCTATTGAACAATATTAGTTTTAGCTAGGAACTTTGCTATTCTGTTTTTGTTTGTTTCTAAACAAAGTATCATTTTTGTCATCGCAATTTTCTGATATTTTTGCCTTGAAGAAATTCAGCCACCATACGGTGTCACATACTGAATTGGGATAACCAAATTTAGCTTACCTTTGCTTTGCAGATAATTTGGGCAAGGTAACTTGAAGTGCTTCTGTGAATATTAAAGGTATTTTAAATCAGACAATGTCAATTCTAGTGTGTCCTAGGCCTTTCAGAGGGTTTGTCTTACATGATGAGAATGCCCTTTTCTGTATTGATCTTGCTGCTTCCCAGATTGTGCCCTGGCTTCGCTTGGGCGTAGTCAGTGTGGCTGGGTCTGTGGCACAGTTTTGCATTCAGCATCACACAGTATGGGATGTGCCAGGACTAAGTGGGTTCTGTGTCATTATCGGGAACTTTTATGCTTCGCTCAGGCAAGTGTCAAGTACCATTTCTTGCATCACTCCTCACTGGACTGTGTCTTTGTCTGCAAGAGCTGCATGACTGGATTGTTTTTTGCCATGTACGAGGTCTCAGCAGCATCCTCTCTGAGTGCCAGCACTCAGGAGGGAGTGATCAGGTCCCTCTGTGCAGTGTGGGCTGCAGCAGGAGTGGCCACAGCATTGTTAGGGTGCTGATTTTCTGTTGCTCTTTCTGTAGCCTCTGAGGAGAAAGCCCAGTGTTTACTGGAAGTCACAAACATGTGAGTGTGAGGGACGGTGCTCGCATTGGAGCCATGTCCTTTCCATGTAAACTGATGTGCCACAGTGAGCAGGTGGTTCATCCTAAATCTATTTCTTCACTACCTCACCACCAACTGCTCAGGTAACATTACTGGGCACAGAAACTTGCACTCAAATGTGAAGTGTTTCCTTTATAAGAAAACAAGAAAAACCTATATTGACTACAGAGGAAAACTTTAAAAAATTGCTTAAAGATACGTAAAGTTCAACTTTCAGTCAAACAATCCACAGGTCAGTTCTGTGAACAGTATCTCCAGGTAGGCTCACTCTTCAGAGCACTTGTTGTGAGATGGGCAGGGCAGTGTCTGCCCAGAGGGAAAGCTCAGCAGGGAAAAGAAACAGGAAGAAGGACAAGGGGCACAGTGAGCCTGGAGGAAGTGGGAAGACCACCGTCACATTGTGGTAGATGGATCAGTTTGTTCTGTAAATGGTCACCCAAGACAGCAAGAAATGGTTGAGTTGGACGGATCAATTGATGTTTATTAAGGCTTTCAGAAATTTCAAAATGTATTTTCAAATGGAATTGAAAGCATCTGTAGTTAGAAGAATTCAGAGCGAGGGCTGTATGTTCTCTGGTAATTATCAAACCCATACGTCTATCTGTAGAACAGCTGAGGCTGCTGGTCTCTTGTGGGCCCAAAAGCATGGTCCTGGAGGTAGAGGACATCGGCAAGTCCTGCCTTCTGATAGGAGAAAAGGGAGCCCCGGGGCAGTTGGATACACCCACCGGTGTTCATTAAGCAGATCGGTATAGTGTGATGGTTTAGCCTTAGTTTTCTGGGAAAGTTGTGCTGTGGAGTTGTAACCTTCAAGCATCTTCTGAATGGCTCAGTGGAACACAGGAAAGACTCAGAGCGGGTAAGTGAAGGGCCAGGAGATCACTTCATGGCCAGTCATCGAGAGTATTCTGTAATCTTCAAACTTATTTGTAAGTGTTACGCTTTTTCTTGAAGCCATATCAAATGAAAGGCAAGTGGGGTGCAGGCTTAGGTAGGCAGAGCTGCCCAGTGACTGTTTTTCTGCTTGCCTGTAGGGGTTACCAGCAGCAGGATGCCCACGAGTTTATGCGCTACCTTTTGGACCACCTACACCTGGAGCTCCAGGGCGGTTTCAATGGTGTTTCCCGCTCAACAGTTCTGCAAGAGAACTCTTCTATGTCTGCCAGTAACAAATGTTGCATGTAAGAGTTGGTTCCTTTTAATGGTGTAATAGGGTCAGGCATTTCTGTTGGTGTTACTGTACGCTACAAGTAAGTTCTGGAAAGTGAGGGTTTCTTGGCTATTTGCTGAAACTTTGGTGCACTTGAACTTCGGGATTGAGTGCACTAACACGCACCTCCTGCCAGAGACATCCGGTGTTGGTGTGCTGGGGTAGCTCCAGTGTTTGGAAGTCCTGGTAGGGTGCACTTGGGGACTATGTTTGATGCAAACCAAAAGGTTAGTGGTTCAAGTCCCCAGAAAAACCTGGGAAGAAAACCCTGAGACTTTCCATCTGGAAACCAACTGAAGAAACTCAGCTGGGGGCCCAGTGGATGCTATCCCTGTTTTGCTGTGGGACATTCAGCCCGGTGTGCTATGAGACACCATTCTACTCTGCACAGTGGAGTTACTGGGCCTCCATAGCTACTGGTTTAGTGGTGGTTATTGCTGTCAATTGGAAGAAATAATAGAAAACATATTTGCAATTAAACATTTTAAAGGTTTTCTTTCAAATCTGTTGTAGAATGAGTACAAGACTTGATTTTCATATGCCGTACCAAAATAAAGGAGCCCTTGTGGCACTGTCAGGTGAGATTGGGCTGCAAACCACCAGGCCTGTGGTTCAAAACCATTAGCTAGTCTGTGGAAAAAAGGAGACTGTCTGTCCCCTAAAGATCCATAGTCTTGAACCCTACTATGAATTAGAATCACCTAGATGGTAGTGGTGTGGATTCTGGGTACCAAATTCATTGTGTTCACTAAAAACAAACATTTAGATGATCTTGAATGTGAATTGTCCTTAAAACCTTATGGTCTTGAAATTTGAACCTGAATTTTTTGAAAGCTTAGCTATTCCTTAATGATAGTAAGGCAATTTTAAATGCTCAGAATTTTCATTCTTTATTTTTTGCCCCTCAAGCTGAATAAAACAAACCTTTTGGATTGCTTTTCTTCTTAATAACAGCTTAAAATCTACATTGAGATGAGCCATTTATTTTGTTAGAGGCAATGATGGTTTAACTGTTTGTTCAGCCGAGATTGTGATCAGCAGAGGTCTCCTTTTGACCTAGTTTGTAAATAGTTCTGTCAGTACCGAACTGTGCAGCAAGGGGCTTCTAGACAGACTCCTGGAAAAATGAGAGAGGGGGAAGGTAGCATAGAGGGACTACCGCACGCAGGATTGCTTGGTAGTCCGTGGTTGTGAGCCGTGGTTCTCAACAATAGAACCAAAGGACTAACTGAGTGCTGCTGAGTCGGTGCCAAGTCACAGCAGCCCTACAGGCAGAGGGGAACTTCCCCGTGGGGTGGCCAAGGCTGTAATCTGCTGCTGCAGATCAGCTGACAGGGTTAGACTGGCAGTTCTTCCATGCAGCCACAGCCACCAAGGCTGCTTTAGTGAGACTACGTGCTTTTAAACAAATTAAGGCACCCATGGCCTCATATCTAATCTCCTGGTACTTCTGATTCCAATTCCAATCCGGTTTAAAAGAACAGGGGCTGGTGGGGCGGGGGGCAGGTGTTGGGCCCCGGTGGCATAGTGGTTGAGGGCTAGACTGTGGCCTACTGGCTTGGCAGTTCAAATCCAGCAGCAGCTCTCTAGGACCAAGGCTGGGCCTCCCACTCCCATGAGAGGGCAGTGATGCCCCTCCCCCCCAAAAAAATAAATAAAAAGATAAAAGAACAGGTGACCAGTCAAGGTGATGGCTAGTTCCAAATTGAAAATAGTATGACCACGCTAGAGTGTAGTTGATGGCACACTCGTACACAAAGTGCAGTGCAGAGCTGGCCTTGCATCGCAGCTGGTCTGTGTGAAATGGGAGGGTAAGCGCCATTGTTGATGTACAGGCAGCCTTGTGGACGGGCCTCACTCACACCATTGCCGAGGCTGGCCCATGAGCGATCCTTGAGGACAGATTAGAACTGCCCCAGAAATTTCCAAGGCTGTAATCTCTTGTGGAGGCAGATAGCCACAGCTCTCTCCTTTGTGCACGGTGGGTTCTAACCACGCACCGTCTGATTATCAACCAAGCACCTAACCATTTAGTTTCACACTAAAGTGAGACTACTTGCAACTACAATGCAACTTTACAGCCTGACGAGCTTTCAGTAGTCATTCACACCATTTCACGGTGTTTTAAAGCATGGTCACGACAAATCCCATTAATGAACTAGAAACGAGTAACTTTATCCCCAAAGGTGGTAAGTTCAGGTTCCCTTATTTTTTTTTTCTTAAATTCATTGGAGGAGACTTATAAAATAGAAGAATCATATTCACTAAGACTAGGAAAAAGTCATCTGTGTAACATCCTTATTCATTTGAATGAATGAATGCACTCATTCTACTGGAGGTGGGGTAGGGGTCGAATGGGAGAAATAACTGGCAAATCTCTGCTTTTGAGTCCATGGACTATCACTCGTGCCAATAGAAAGAACTGTCACAGCATAACGGAGTTCCTGGTGTGAACAGTTAATGTGCTTGGCCATTAACAAAAAGATTGTGGGGTCTGAGTCCAGAGGTGCCTCAGAAGAAAGTGCTGGTGCCTTCTGAACAGTCAGAGCACAGTGCTGCCGTGGTACACCGGCGAGACTGCCTACAGTCGAAATCGCCTTGAGGGCAGCTGGGCTTTCAGTAGAAGAGCCTGTCTGAGTAGTTGGTGTTTAAACACTCTCAGTGTGCATGTGGGGGTAAATAGAACAGCAATTTCAAATTTTATTTATCGACTTTTGTTAAGTAATGGTTGAAATTAATGCTACATAGTTAAATACAATTGTAACCCCAATTTTGATGGGCATTTTGTTTTCTCAGTGGAAGAACTATAGTGAGTTTTTAGAGGCATTGCTTTCTAGTAAGCTGTTTTCAATTTAATATAACACTGTGACTATCATTCTAAAGAAGTATATAGTCCTTTCATTTTCTTTTGGTATTTTTTGGTATATCTTTTGTTCATGACAAATGCTAAACCTGGAAGTGGCCTTTACGTCCTATGGTGTGGGCACATGCATGATGCGTGCTGATAGGTTGGGACGACGGGTCGAGCCACGTGGCTGTTGGCTACCCCTGGAGAAAGTAGTGGGATTGGAAGGGGGACTGGTGAGGGCCCCACTTTCTCCTTTGATTTCATCTATGTCTTTACAAATGAGTTCTTTACTCTTCAGATGTTAAAGACATGCTTTTCACTGAGATGTTTTCCTTTGTGATTCTTTTTTTTTTTTTAAAGAAATGGAGCATCTACTGTGGTCACAGCTATCTTTGGAGGAATTCTCCAAAATGAGGTTAACTGTCTCATATGTGGGACAGAGTCCAGAAAATTCGACCCATTCCTAGGTAAGATATAGTTGGTCTGTGGACATGAGATAAATCTTTAGAAATAAACCAGGTTTTGAAGTTATTTTTCACTGAGTATACTTACATGGGTTTTTTTTTAATCATTTTATTGGTGACTCGTACAACTCTTATCACAATGCATAAATACATCTATTGTATGTCAAGCACATTTGTACATTCGTTGCCCTCTTCATTCTTAAAACATTTGATTTTCAGGGGCTGAGCCCCGGTGGTGTAAGTGGTTGAGTGCGGGAGCTTGGCGGTTCAAATCCAGGGCGGCTCTGAGGAGCAGTGCTGGGTAGCTCCCACGACCACCAGAGGGCAGTGATGCCCAAAACACAAAAACAAAAAAGCCAAATATTTGTTTTCCACTTGAACCCTTGGTATCAGCTCCTCATTCCCTCCTCCCCGTCCCCCTCCACTCCCACCTTCCTCATGAACCTTTATAATTTATAAATTATTAATGTTTTTAAGTTACATGCTTTTTGACAATTCTTTGTTTTTCTTCTTTTAAGACCTTTCATTAGATATTCCAAGTCAGTTCAGAAATAAGCGCTCTAAGAATCAAGAAAATGGACCGGTTTGCTCACTGCGAGGTAAAAAACTCCAAAGAACATGTTTTCTGCCCCCATACCAATCCCCCCAAGTAGCTGCATAAGTTTGTGAGTTTCTCCTGGCATGGTCTGTGTGGTTATATTCGCCAGTGGATGTATGAGGTGACTTATGAAGTTAAGACTGAATTTCTTTTCCTATTTGGAAAAACTTCATTTAATAAGAATTAAATATTCCAAGATATTATTAGGTCAAGCAAAAAACATTTCCTGAAATTTTTTCCTTTTTAACACTTGTTATAAATTTGAAAGTCTGTAACAAAACACTTTCCCATCAAGTGAGGGCAACTTTATTTAGGCTGTCTTGTAGGATCCCCAGAAGGAAAGAGCAGTCTGCCAACTTCTGTAAATCATGATGGCATTTATTTTGTATGAGTAACAGTTTGGGAGATCTCTTACTGATAACACAGGAAACAGGCAAAGGCTGGAACCTGACTTATTAATTGCAAGACTATTAAGATTCACCTTTACTTTGAGAGAACTCCCCATCCCCAAGAGTATTAGTCACTTTAATCAAAGCAGAAGACCTTATTAAATTTTCACTTACTACTATTAATGTATGGACTGGTCACCACTACAATTACTAATTATTTTTGTTAGTCATAAAAAGGAGGAACTAGGATAGAAATAACTATGCTGGGGGTAAATACTCTGTTCTCTAGTCATTAAAATAGATTTTTCTCTCATTTCCAGCCATTTTAGGGCTGTTAGCATGGCGAAGGAAGTGACAACACGCAGGATTTTGTGGAGTTCAAGTAAAGGACACTGTACATACATATGTGTGGTGTCTGTCTAAAACTGAGAGTCTGTCGACCTAGGGCATCATTGTCCAACATGGCAGCCAGCAGTCACACGTGGCTGTTAATTTTAGTTCATTAAAATCAACCAGAGGCTCAGTTCCTCTGTCACTTTGAGCCCTCAATAGCCACGTGTGACTGTTGCCATTGTATTGGATGGCACGGTTATGAAATCTTTCTGTGTTTCCAAGTGTTCTAATGACCTCTGGTGCCTGGGAATGAGACTAGACTAGTGGAGACAAAGCTCCGAGCGAGAGGACAGAGCAGCTTTTCCGTGTCACAGTGGTTTGTGTGTTTGCTGGTGAAGAGGACCCGGTGGCGTTCTTGCTCAGGGCACTGTGCTGTGGTCTGGCAGTCCTTCAGAGGGCGACTGAAGCACCACTTGCAGGGTGGACGGACTGAGAGCAAAGCCGGTACAGGAACCCGTGGAGTCAGCACGTCAGCCCTTTCCCACCCTGCCCACCAGGGCCGACGGCCCTCTCGGGACCGGAACACAGAAGCCTGTCCATCCATGCCACTTCCCTTAGAGTATGGCCTACATCGGAAATGACATACTATGCTCTGTGTCAGATGTTAGATCATCTCTTGTCTAAGGCATGTGAATACATGCTCATTTAATCAGAAAACACATATTGGACCATTTAGGCAGGAAAGCAACACAGAATTAAAGGAATCAGCCTCAAAGTGCATACTTTAAATTAGATTTTTACTGCACTTTTAAAAAATTCAAGAACTGTAATCATGTTGATGTTGGTAAAACAGAAAACACTGCTCCTGAATCCCAGTTTGTGAGTTGCCGTGTTTGAATAGTGCTTTGTCAATGCTTAGTAATACCAGGAAAGCCACTGCTTTCTGCTTCAAAGCTCCCGAAGCTCTTTGTCCAGGTGTCTGGCCTTCTTGCTTTCTGAGCTGTGTCCTCTCCGCTCAGTGGGGTGGGCAGTGCTGTGTCTCATGAGCATGGAGGTCACTACCTGTCTGAGGATCTTTCCCTGCTGAGCAGACTGGCCTTTCCTTGAGACCATCCAGGAGGATAGTGTGACTCAAGCGTGTGTGGCTAACGACTGCAAGTGAGAGTCCGCGGGGCACATGGCATTGTTCTTGGCAGAGGCACGTTCACATCCGGCCTGTCCTGTGTGAGCTTCAGGGCACTCAGACCATCCTGACAGCCTGAGAGGCTTAGGGTTTGGCTGAAAGCATGGTCTTATGTTCTTAGCTCGTTTTCCTTTAAATTCTCAGGCTCGATTTTAATTTTGTAAGTACCTTAATATCAACTTTGAAGAGTAAATGATAAGGTCTGGTAATTCCTCAGTTTTTGTTCTCTCTTTCTTAAGTTTTATTACAGTACATATAAAATACATAGGCATGATATAAGCAGGAAAGAAAAAGACATTTTCTGTTGTTACTGTTTTGTTTTTTTGGGGGGGCGGGCATCACTGCCCTCTGGTGGTGTAAGCGGCCTAGTCTTTGCTCCTGTGGAGCCACTGCTGGAATTGAACCTCCATCCCAGTGGGCCACAGTCCCGCGCACAACCACTACGCCACCGGGGCTCACATCCGAAAAAGACATTTTCAATTGGGAGAAATTACCAGTCTTACCCACATGTAAGTACTAGATTTTGGGATAATCTTTTTTTGTTGTTGTTTGGGGTTTTTTTTTTTGGCATCACTGCCCTCTGGTGGTGGGAATAGCAGGCCCAGTCGTGCTCCTGGAGAGCTGTTGCTGGATTGAATCTCCAACCCAGTGGACTGCAGTCCCGTGCACCACCACTACGCCACTGGGGCTCAGTCCTGGGGTAATCTTTTTTTTTTTTTGGGGGGGGGGCATTACTGCCTCTGGTGGTCGTGGATGCTACCCAGTGCTGCTCCTGAGAGCCGCTGCTGGATTTGAACTGCCAAGCCCGTGGGCCGCAGTTCCTCACTCAACCACTTACACCACCAGGGCTCAGCCCCTGGGCTAATCTTTTTACAGGGAAAAAGAACCTCAAGGTGTGACACCACTGCCATCATACCACTCTATAGGACAGACTAGGAACTGCCCCTTGGTGTTTCTGAGACCAGAAATCTATGTGGTCTATGACAGTCTATCCTGACTGATGGGTTTCAACTACCTATTTTGGCATTAAATGGGATATCTTTCCTAGGGGGCATTTTAGAATAGAGCACAAATGGACTCTAGCATTTTGTAACTCTGAGATGCTTAGATGGGATCGAGCATAGTTTTGCGTTTCTTTTTGCCAAGATTTCACACAACACCAGAATTGTGCAGAAGGTTATGGATGACAGCAGTGGAAGCCCACAGTCCATTTCCAGGGTCCACACATGGGATGAAGCCTCAGGGGAATCCCTTCTGACCGCACTTGAGGGATGTGAATAGCCCCTGTTAGCAGACAGAGAGCAGTGCAGAGTTGATGATGGTGGAGTAGTTAGATCAAAATTTTAACTATTATTTTATCCCCCTTTTGTCCCATTTTAAAGCTGTTTCAGTTTTTAAAAAAATAAAGTGAAAAAATATGTGGATTAAGCCCCTGCTGAAAGAGGGACGTGAACAAACTTGCTTGCATGCAGAATACATTGGCAGGTGGATTGTTGCGGATGCCATTAGGTTAGAATGTAGCACCCTGCTATTTGATCTCCCTTAGCCGTTTAAAGTTGTTCCAGTTTCTAATATTTTCTGCTTTCTTTTCGATTGAAGCTTTAATCTGTTTTTCTATGTTAATCTGGTTAGTCTTGTTGTTTGTTAACATTGATCTATGAAACCAAGGGTAGGTAAATCTGTAAGAGGCAGTAATTGGGGGTGTGGCAGGTGAGGGTTAAGGGGAATGAGTTAATAATGAATGCAAGCATGAAGAAGATGCTCTCAAGCTGATTGTGGTGATAATCATGCAACTCATATGACCCGTATATGTGAATCGTAGGCCAGAAACACCATTGGGGGGGGAAAGGTATCAGGTCAGTGGCAGATTTCAAGGTGGCAGCTCAGATTTGTCCATGATTGGAAATGTATTTTAACTTTCCCTATTTAGGCCCTTCAAATGTGTTACTCCATCCGTTTAGGAAAGGAAGCAGATTAACTGATGACCTCTTGGTATACTTATTTAAACCCCTCTGCCATCCGATTTCTCCTTGGCGTGCTAAGGAGACTGTGTGTGCGTCTTGTCCCCTCACAGCTGACCTCTTCCTGGTAGTCTTTACTGCAGGTGGTCGTCGCTCAGATGAAGGCCATGGGCAGGGGAGGTAGGTTGGGAATGATAAAAAGGAAGGCAAAATGGAGGAAATAGGGGTTGAACTGGAAAAAAATGTAAAAAGGCAAGCTCGGGGCACAAGGAGGTGCAGCAGGTGTGTATGGTGCCCAACTTGCTCTTCTCCAGGTGCTGAGTTGCTAACTTCAAGGTCAGTGGTTTTAAAAACCCACCCGTTGCTCCATGGGAAAAAGATGAAGCTGTCTGTTCCGACAGATTTATAGCCTTGGAAACTGTAGATCAGTGGTTCTCAACCAGCCTAATGCCACAACCCTTTGTGCCATGGTAACTCCCCCCCGCCCCCCCAGCCATAAAATTATTTTCATTGCTACTTCATAGCTGGGATTTTGCTACTGTGATGAATCAGGTGACCCCTGTGAAACTCCCAGAAGGGTCATGATCCACAGATGAAGAACCGCTGAGTTTCTCTGAGAGTTAGAATTGACTTAATGGCAGGCTTTGGGTTTAGATTAGTGCAAGAAAAGGATTAAAATTATTTTAATGACTTAAAAAAAATGAAAGTGCAACAAGTGAAAGTGATTGTGATGAAGAATTAATTGGATTTTTAAAATTAATTTTTTGGGAGCTCATACAACTCTTAACACCATTCATCCATCCATCCACCCGTCCATTGTGTCAAGCACATGTGTACGTTTGTTGCCATCATCGTTCTCAATACATTTGCTTTCTACTTGAGCCCTTGGTATTAGCTCTTCATTTTCCCCACTCCCTTCCCCAGGAACCCCTGAAAATTTGTAACTTCTTATCTTCAACTCTGATGTCTCCTTTCACCCACTTCTCCATTGTCTGTCTCCCAAGGAGGGGTTTATATGTAGATCATTGTGATCGGTTCCCCCTTTCTCCCCCACCTTCCCCTTCCCCTCCTGATATCTGTACTCTCATTATTGGCCCTGAGGGATTTATCTGTCCTGGATTCCCAGTGTTTCCAGCTCTTATATGTAACAGTGTACATCCTCTGGTCTAGCCAGATTTGTACGGTAGAACTGGGATCATGATTGAGGGGGGAGCATTAAAGAACTAGAGGAAGGTTGCTTGTTTCATTGGTGCTATACTGCACCCTGTGACCCTTCTATAAGGGGATGTCCAGTTGCCTACAGATGGGCTTTGGTCCCCACTCTGCACACGCCCTCATTTGCAATATGAGTTTTTGTTCTTCAGTACCTGATACCTGATCCCATCAACACCTCGTGGTCACACAGGCTGGTGTGCTTCTTCCATGGGGCTTTGTTGCTTCTGAGCTAGATGGCTGCTTGTTTACTTTCAAGCCTTTATGACCCCAGATGCTATATCTTTTGATAGCCAGGCACCATCAGTTTTCTTCACCACATTTGCTTAAGCACTTGCTTTGTCTTCAGCGATTGTGTTGGGAAGGTAAGCATCATGGAATGCCAGTTTAGAACAAAGTGTTCTTGCCTGGAGGGAGTTCTTGAGTGGAGTCCCAATGTCCATCTGCTACCTTAATACTAAACCCATAAATATATGCACATAGATCAATTTCCCCATCGTTATATATAAATATATTTATATATGTACATACCTGTATTTAGACCTCTATAAATGCCCTTTCCCTCCTCATTCTTTCCTCTATTTTATTTTACTTTCCTCTTGTCCCACTATCATGCTCAGCCTTCATTTGGGTTTCGGTGATTCCTCTCAGTTACGTTGCCCCTGATCAGGCCCTACCAGGCCGCCTACACCCTCCTCGCTGTGGATTGTGGGCCACTTGTTGTTCCCTTGTCCGTGGATTTGTTAACAAACTGTGAGTAAGGGCACGTTTGAATGGAGACCCAAAGTCCATCTGTAGGTAATTGAACGTCCCCTTGCATAGGGCCATAAGGACAAGTCAGTTAGACTGCAGTCTAGCACACATGAAACATTCAGCTTTCCTCTAGTTCTTCAATGGTTCTTGCCCCCCTCCCCACCCCCAACTATCATGATACCAGTTCTACCATGTAAATCCAGTTAGACCAGAGAATGTGCACCGGTACAGATCAGAGCTGGAAACACAGGGAATCCAGGATAAACCCTTCAGGACCAATAATGAGAGTTCAGATAGATACCAGGAGGCTAAGGGGAAGGTGGGGGAGAAGGGGAATCGACCACAATAATCTACATATAAACCCCTCCCTGGAGGATGGATAACAGAAAAGTGGGTGATGGGAGACATTGGATAGTGTAAGACTTGAAAAAATGATAATTTATAAATTATCAAGGGTTTGGGAAGGAGGGGAAGAAATGAGCTGATACCAAGGGCTCAAGTAGAAAGCAAATGTTTTGAGAATGGTGATGGCAATAAATACACAAATGTGCTTGACACAATGGATGTATGTATGTATTGTGGTAAGAGTTGTATGAGCCCCCCAAAACTGATTTTTTAAAAATGAGCAATTAAAGTGCTATATATTAGGGTTGAGCCTCGGTGGTGTAGTGGTTGTGCACAGGACTGTGGCCCACTGGGATGGAGGTTCAATTCCAGCTCCACGGGAGCAAAGGCTGGGCCTCCTACTCCCACCACCAGAGGGCAATGATGCCCCCTCCAAAAAAAAATAAAGTGCTATATATTAAAAGTAAAAATAAAATAAAAGTCTTAGAAACCCCAAGGGGCAGTTAGTTGTACTCTGTCCTCTAACTCCAACAGCCTGTGCCTGGGCCTGCCTCTCTGTAAAGACAGCGTGGAGGGAGGTACTTTTTCTCTCATTGCAAAAGTCACTCTTAATCATGAGACGCTGCTCACCCTGCTGACAGTGTTGGCTAACAAGCATGCTTACCAGCCTCTCTTTTGCCGTTCTGTGTTTCCTCGCAAATCCTAGGAGTTTTTCATCTCCTTCCCAATTCTAATTCCTGTAAGGAAAAAAGAATGCGCCTCAGAAAAAAGTGTGTGTACATATCTCAATATGTTTCCTTGTTTCAAAGGAACACATGTTCATTGCGGAAGATGGGTATGATCCTGCAAGAGGAACCTAAACATCCCCAAGAAGCCCAGAGAAAACACAGCAGCTGCTCCTTGGGATAAAGATGATGTTCTCTGTTCCCATAAGGAGGTCTCGAAAGCCCGAGAGCAGGGGTTCTCAACTTCCTCCTGCTGCCACCCTTTAATACAGGTCCTCATGTTGTGGTGACCACCCAGTGTAAAATTATTTTCGCTGCTACTTAATGACTCCAGTTTGCACTGTTAGGAATATTTGATATACAGATGTGTTTCATTGTTATAAATTGAACATAATTACAGCATAGTGATGACTCACAAAAATATGTAATTAGACTTTGTGAAATATTTCTAATGAAAATTGAAATGTTATCTTGAAGCATGGTATAGCGTGGCTAACAGTCTTCACGCCGAGTACTTGTGTATGGATGTATCTGCATGTGGGCGGACCCACGTGGAGACGGATCGAAGAGTGGTGTCTCGGTTCCTAAGACCATTGGGAAAGTGTGTTTTCTGGTGGCCTTAGGCAACCCCTGGGAAAAGGTCATTGGACGCCCAGGTTGAGGCCCACTGCCCTAGCAGAACCTTCTGCTTTGTCCTAGCGGTTGGCGTCAAATGAGCAGCAGTGGGTTTGGGGTTAAGTTCACTGTGATGCCAGGACTTACTTGATATGGCTTTTTCAGTCCCCAAATAATTGTGGGGGTTGGCATATAGACTGGATGCTTTCTCACTTTTCCTGATGAGTAAGAGGAAGGGGGGAAGGTGCTGATGGGATCTTAAGGTTCATGTGAGAGATTGTTAACTGGTCAATTGTGATTCAAACCTGTGAGTCTGATGTGGGGGTTGGTCACTCCTGCTATTCTACTGGCTATCAAATAAGCTGCCTCAAAGACAGAAAGCATCATGGGAGAAGAGCCACAAGTGGAGCACATTCTCCAAACTTCTTTGATCCAGAAACATGACTGTGACACCAAAGAAGTGGCCGAGGAGCAGTAGCAGCAGGAAGTGCCAGAGCGCGAGGGCACTGTGTGCCTCCCAGCACAGAGCAAGCACAGTGCCGTGTGTGGAGTGCCCTCCAGACCACGAAGGGGGGAGATAGGTCTTTGTGGCCTGCACTCTTCCTGGGAGAAGAAACAGTGTTCTGTGTTGGTTTGCTTTTTTATTTTGCCTCAAAAAGGCTTCCTGTGCAATGTTGAAATACTTATTCTCTCAGTAACCTCAAAGCTTATAAGGGCATCGAACTGCAGAAATGGAAGGGTAGGTGATAAGACATACAGTGTCGCGTACTTAGCAGGGAGGAGCCACCTTCTACGACACAGGCTTTTCCAGGGCCAAACCAACACGGGGAACTGGGTCTTCTTGGCATGAGGGGGGAAGAGGCTGTGCCTGGAACAGCCAGAAGAGCCATTGTTCCTGCTGCCCTTGGGAAAATTTTCAAGCAGATACTGATTTTAAATGTAGGAAATTTTGTTTTTGCTTACCTCTTAATCAAATCCCCCAACACCCACCACTACCACTTAAGGCTAGCACTTGTTTGCATAATGCAACAAATCCTCCCTGGTGAAGGCTCCCTTGGGGTCAATTTCAGAGCCTAAAGCACCCCAGGGATGAGTCTGGAAGGCTGGCTCCCAGGGCCAGGACGCAGGCTGGATGCACAGAATGTGCATGGCCTCTGAGGCGGTGTCTGCCTCAGCGTGCAGGTTTGGGCTCAGTGTCCGAGCCTTGCTTCAGGAAATGCAATGCTAACCCACATTCTGTCCAGCAGGAACAATCCCCGACACAGGGCTGAATTTCTGGGACCTGTTAGGACAAAGATGGCAGGGAAAGGGTCACTTTCAACCAGATGGTTGACAAAGAAGTGGGAAATTGCAAGATTGTGGGGACAGGTATGGGATCCACATTCCAAGTATTGGGGTAACTGAGTATGCTTGCGATGGCCAGTCCCCGCCCCAGACTATGCCTGCTCACTGTCTCTTCGAAGCTGAGGCTGCCAATGACCTGGACATGAGGACACCTGTGCTCTCACAGCTAAGTTTGTGTTCGCACTCAAGTTTCCCACGCCAAAGTAAAGCAGAGGAGTAATTAACGCAGGAGGCAGGCCGACTCATTCCAGGGAGTGGGCCGTACTTGGAGAGACCACGTGAGAAGCTGCTAAGAGGAGAGTCCCCTAAGGGGCTGAGGGCCAATCCCAGGGTCCCAGCTCCTCGAGGGTAGGAGAGAACCCATTGTCCTCCTGAGGGTGGGTCCATAGGATACACGGGTTTCTCTAAGCAAAGGAAAGCATAGTCTATACACGTGTGAATATGGGAGGCCCAGTGGCCGCGACGGCTGATGTTGCAGTGATTCTTTCTGCCGTGTCCAGGGGAAAGCAGCCACGGACAGAACTGTGTCCCAATAAAAGTTTACTTACAGAGCCAAGATTTTTAAAGATTAGGTGTGGAGATCATAGTTTGCAAACCCTTGGGTTACCTAAACCTTTCAAAGGAAATTGTGTATGTGCTTAAGCATAGTCTGCAATGAAGGAGTCATTGGGTCCCTCATTCTTTCTCATCACGACCCCGTGGGACAGGGTAGACCTGCCCTGTGACCTTCTGAGACGGTAATTCTTTGCAGGAGTGGAAAGTTCTCCTTTTCCCCCACAGAGCTGCTGGTGGTCTTGAAGTACAGACTGCTGGGGTTCACAGCCCGATGAGGAACCACTTTGCCGCTAGGGCGCCTGATTGGTGGTTCAGTAGGAAGATAATGGTTGATGAGGCAGCTGTCTGTAATCTGTGTTCATTATTTAATACAGTAGGTCTGTGAAAAGGTTTAACTTGAATTGGCTCTCGGAACCTTTATTTCATCGCACACCATTTATACAGGTGCTCTCCAGGCTAGTTATTTCATTAATAAAACTAACAACAGCAGTGGCCTCTGCAACTAATTATCACCACGTCAGGCACAATGTCTGGGCTTTACGTGTATTTTCACACAATAGTTTGTCTCCACTTTGCAGCAGACTTTTCCTAGGAGATACAACTAATGAAGTTAGGTTTGAACCTATATTCCTCAACTGAGTCTTGGCCCCCACAGTACAGTGAGTACCTCTACCCAATTTTAATGCAGCCACAATCCTTTTTGTTTTAGATTGTCTTCGGAGTTTTACTGACTTAGAAGAACTTGATGAGACAGAGTTATATATGTGCCATAAATGTAAAAAGAAACAAAAGTCCACTAAAAAGTTTTGGATTCAAAAACTACCCAAGGTAAGTGTCGAGTTCCAAGTCATGATGCAATTTCTAGAGAAGGAGGAGCATATTTCTGGTAGAAAGACGATTGCTTTTGGGGGCTCTGCTCTGTGAGAGCTTTCAGTGTTTCCAGTAAAAGCTAAATCCTTGAGAGCACACAGATGTGTACAGAAGAAAGCAGTATCAACAAGTGAACAGGGACCGAAAAAGCTTTGAGAGAGACACAGTCTAGCAGTGGATATTGTCGACAGGAAAGGGAGAAGTGTGCTCTTACTCTTTGTCCCTCTCTGTCACCCAGGTGCTATGCTTACATTTGAAAAGATTTCACTGGACAGCCTATCTAAGAAACAAAGTCGACACATATGTAGACTTTCCCCTGAGAGGTCTAGACATGAAATGCTACTTACTAGAGGTAAGGTGGTGATCTTGGTTAATGCTGTTCTTCTGTACGACCAAGGTGTCACAGAAAAGGTGTCAGTCAGGGCTTTCATCGACTTCTGCTTGTAACTCAACCAGGTGCCTTCTCTCTCTCATCCTGTAGCCCGAGAACAGTGGGCCTGAGAACTGCCTCTACGACCTGGCTGCCGTGGTGGTGCACCATGGGTCTGGGTGAGTGTGTCCGGCTGGGCTGGCCCTGCCCAGTCCGCAGCACTGTCTGTGTTTCTCACATATGTTGGAATGTGTACATATGGACATCCATAGATTGCACTTTTTTGTTGAAGGCCAAACACAAAGTACACTGATCCAACAGTTTCTGCAAGTACAATTCAGTGACATGGACCACGTTCTTCTGTGTGCAACTGTCCTCACCGTGTAAAATGGCAGGGGCAGCACTGTCAGAACTTTTCTAAGTCCTGGCAGGCAGGGGGAATGACCAGGGTCAGACACACTTTCACCTGCCGACCTTTTGCCAGTTCTGACACCACCTGTCTCTCCATGCATCATCTTTCTTCCGAGTTCCATTACTCCTGGCAGTGGCCACACACAGCTCACAGTTAAGGGAATTTTAAAGGAAGTAGCCATACACCCTGGGATCGGGCTCAACCCATAGACAACTCGGGAATCTCAGGAACAGAAAGCAGGTGGACAAAGTCTCTCTTCTCAGGGCAGGACAGCCTCAGCTGTGCGGGCCCCGCCGGTCCTCCCGCCGGCTCTGCACAGCCCTGCCTTCTGATACCAGAACTGCCACACATGCAGTGTTTGAGGACCTCTCGCTGTCGTCACTGCTAGCAGCCCCTCCTGGGCAGCGACAGTCTCGGAAACCCCCAGGCCTTACAGGGTTGCTGAGTCAGAGTCGACTGATGGCACTGGGTTTGCTTTAACAACAGAGGCAGGCAGTTTCACCGTCCTGCGAAACTGCTCTGGGTAGCAGCCAACTCGACGGCGGTGAGAACCAGTGCCCCCCCCCCGCTTGCCTGTTTTCTCCTGTCTGCGGCTTTCTGCTTCTTCAAACCTTTGTGGGGTTGTCAGCTTCTGGCTGCCACTCCATGTCAACGTGGTCCACCCATCAGGCCCCAGAACTGACCAACCCCTTCTTGGTAGGCCAGCCACGTAATTTGCGTGGTCTGTAGTTACGCGGTAGACTGCTGGCCAGTGGCCTGCAGTTGGAGCCTGCAGCTGTTCCTGTGGATTCACATTCTCAGCCACCCAAAAGTCAGGTCTCTTCTGTCGGGTCTCTGAGAGTGTGGGCATGCTCACTGGGGCACAGTGGCTAACGCGCTTGGCTGCTAACATTAAATTCAGGGTTTGAGTCTACCAGCCATTTTGCAGGAGAACGATGTGGCGGTCTGCTTCCGTAAAGATTTCCAGCCTTGGAAAGCCTATGGGAAGTTCTACTGTCTCTGTAGGGTTAGAATTTGGAATCACGCACTGACAATATGTATTTTTTTAGTATAGTCACTTCATTTACATAGTCAGTTGACAGTCTGCAAAGAACATACTACCCACAGGGCAAGCTGTAGTGTCCCAACAAATTTTACCCAGGAAATGGCACCTGGACAAAAGTAATAACCACTGCATATAAAAACTAGGGCAAAGGCTAAGGTAATCCTTCAGGACACAGGGAGAATTTCTCTTTCCCCCAAAACCCTAGGTAAAAGGCCACACAAAGGAGCTCTTCACACCCTCCGCCCTCATTAACACAAACTCACTCTCTGGAAAGTTTCCTGTCTGATCATTGCAATCCTGCCCAACCCCCCTCCCCCAAAATAAAATAAAACGCACCAAACCTCACACACTCTCTCTTGACTCATAAGGGACCCTGCAGGACAGGGTAGAGCTGCCTCCACGATTGCAGCTCGTTCTGGGAGTAGAAAGCCCTGTCTGCATGGTGGTTTCACACTGCTGACCTTGCAGTGAGCCTCCCAGCAAGGGGCCCTCTGCCACCTGTTTGACCCCGGAGACTTCTTAAAGAAACAGTCCTCAAGACAGACATTCTGTAGGCCTTAACTTTTACTTGGTGTTAAGGAGACTGAAAGGGGATGTTTGGGGTTTAAGGTTTGGGGCAGTTGTTTCAGGAGTTTATCCAATCTCTGTGGCTCCAGAATATATGGACCCCGTGAGTACTTCCCCTTATTGATCAGGATTCTTCTATAGGAACTTTTATCAACATGCTCAAATAGTAGGTAGGCATCAATTTATTATTCACTTATTTTGGTGATCTGGCAAAGGAGGCAGTTGTTCCTGAGGGCGTTCCCTATAACGTCCAGCGCTCTTACTTCTACTGTTCCCAGGCGACCCAAGAAGATCCATTGTTGTACTTTGAGTGGTGCGTCCGAGCTCTTGAGACCTGAAGCATTGTGCCACAAACTAGGGAGAAGAACAGAAGCACTAAACATGTTATCAGACCAGCTAATTGGAAGGATGTCCCATAAAAACATGACCTTGGGGCTGAGCCCTGGTGGCGTAAGTGGTTGAGTGCGGAACTGCAGCCCGCAGGCTTGGCGGTTCAAATCCAGCGGCAGCTGGGTAGCGCCCACGACCACCAGAGGCAGTGATGCCCACAAAAAAACCTAAAAAAAAACAAAAAACATGACCTTAAGTGGGTCTTAACCTTGGGACAAGGGGACAACAAGTGATCTAAAATTGATGGTGAGGAGGGTGGTGTCGGATGCCTGGTGGGACTTAAGGGCAGCGTAGCTGAGGAGGCATTATTAAAACCCAAATGAACGCCAAACATGATAGTGGGACAAGAAGAAACTAAAAGGAAAGAACTAGGAGGCAAAGGGCATTTATAGAGGTCCAATAAAGGTATGTACACATGTAAACATATTTATATACAGTGATAGGGAAATAGATCTATGTACATGTTAAGTACTAAGTAGCAGACCATTGGGCCTCCACTCAAGTACTCCCTCAAGGCAAGAACACTTTGTTCTAATAACCTGCATTCCATGATGCTCAGCTTCCCGACACGATCACTGAAGACAAAGCAGGTGCATAAGCAGATGTGATGAAGAAAGCTGATGGTGCCTGTCTATCAAAAGATGTGGTATCTGGGGTCTTAAAGGTTTGAAGATAAACGCCATCTAGCTCAGAAGCCACAAAGCCCACGTGGAAGAGGCACAGCAGCCTGTGTGATCATGGGATGAGATCAGGCATCAAAGAGCTAAAAGTCATATTATGAATGTGGGGGAGTACAGAATGGAGACCCAAAATCCATCTGTGGGTAAATGGACATCACCTTACAGCAGTGTCGTGGGTAGGAGACAAGTCAGTCAGACTACATGCAATATAACACCGATGAAGCATAAAACTCTTCTCCAGTTCTTTTCTACTTTACAAATTGGGCTAGACCAAGCATGTACACAGGTACAGATAAGACCTGGAAACACAGGTAATCCAGGACAGACAAACCCCTCAGGACCAATAATGAGAATAGTGATACCAGGAGGGAAAGAGGAAGGTGGGGAGAGAAAGATGGATTTGATCACAGTAATCTATAACCACTTCCCAGGGGGATGGACAACAGAAAAATGGGTGAAAAGAGGTCGGTTGGTATAGGAGGTGAAAAAAATTTTTTTAATTATCAAAGATTCATGGGTGGTGGTGGTGAAATAAGCTGATAACAAGGGCTCAAGTTGAAAGAAAGTGCTCTGAAATTGATGCTGGCAACATATGTACAAATGTACTTGACAGAAATGGATGTGTGTATGGTGATAAGATAAAATAAAAACATCATCTTAAACCTGCCAGCCACGGAACCAAACCCCATGAGATGCCTGCTTGTACACAAGCAGCCCTCATTAGCACATCTTCAGTTCTGCTGTGTGTCTTGCAGATAATGTGGCTTCACAGATTTTTTTTTGGTGCCTTTTGCAATCTATTCCCCTCCTTTTCCTCACAGGGTTGGCTCTGGACATTACACCGCATTTGCTGCTCACGAAGGCCGCTGGTTCCATTTCAATGACAGCACTGTGACACTGACCGAGGAGGAGACCGTGGGGAAGGCCAAGGCCTACATCCTTTTCTATGTGGAACGCCAGGCCAAAACAGGAGCGGATAAACTTTAATATCTCCTCTCCGCCATTATCCATCGACGACACCGGACAAACATTTCCAATTCTCCATAAATACTTGATCCAAGAGTTAATTTCATTATGCACTTTTCAATTCCCTAATTTGGATTTATAGTTTTGTCAATGGTAGTGACTTAATTGAATATGGGCACCAACTAATTTTTGTTTTATTTCTAGTTCTACCAGAAAACCTCGGCAGACATTTTGATTTGCTGCTTTAGTTGTAAGAAGTCAGTTTTTATCTGTAGAGTTGAGAACTTAGTTCTATTTGCCTTTTTATAGTAATGTTCTTGGTTCACCCTGAGGCACATTTATGTCATTGCTTTTGCTGCTCCCGCAGGAGACACCCAGCCCTTCCCGCCGCAGTGGGAGCAGCTTGGCTCCAGGACCCCGTGTGCATGTCCTTCGTGGCCCTGGGGTCGGTGACTGCTCAGCAGTCCCTCCTGGGGCCTGACCGTGAGCACCGAAGGCGTCCTTAGGTAGACCAGGTGGTAGTTACTCGTGGTTTCTCAAGGCTGCTGCCCCTTAGCACTAATGAAATAAAATGGCTCAATTATGCCTGTACTGGAAATTCAGGAATTCCTTTTTGTTGTGGTTATTTGCTTTGGGGATACTCTTGGTTTTGTTTTTCCCCATTGGGAGATGAGAGTATGGAAAAGTCCAAAGGTCACAGTCATTTGGTGTTTTCAAATGCAGCGAGAGACTCCTGATGTCCCTTTGCCTGCTCGAGTCAGCCGACTCCCCCCGCCCCCTCCCCCAGCTGCTGTCGCAGGAGCTGGGGCCAAGGGCACACACTCAGGACGTCACGTGGCAGGAAGCCCAGGCTGGCTGCTTGGGGTTTAGTAGTGCTTCCTGCCTATCAGAGCAGAGCACGTGGGAAATAGTCTCATTGTGAATCAGCAGACTTTCTAGTGTTGGGTTTGGTGGTCTTCGTTGTAAAATGTACTCTCCAAGGAAAACAGGTACAAACTATTTAGATGTTACTCAGGTTGAAATTTGGAACCCCGGTCCCATTTGAAGAAGTTGATTGTGATTTCTGCAAGTGTTCTGAGCCGTTCTGTGCGTCTTGGAGTAGTCGAGGCACTCCAGAACTGGGTGGTGCAGTGGTTAAAGCGTTCTACTGCTAACTGAAAGGCTCCTTGGATCCCGGCAAGTGACACCGTCAACAGTCCGCTTCCCTGGGCTAGTTCTGCTCGGAGGGGTCACGGAGTTGAAGTGGTCTCCACCCCAGTGGGTTTGCCTTGGTGGCACTGCTTGCAAATCATTTAGCGTCAGAGCCCCTGAATAGGCATCGGCTCCCTGAGCCATCCCATGTTTCTTGTGCCCTCACCAGTCTCCTCCTGTCTTCGATAGGCTGGCCCGAGGGAGGGCGTGCGTGCCCTGTGAAGCCTGCCCACCAGATCTGTCGGTCAAGTGTGCCAGGGACAGGCAGCCCTGAAAGAGCAGAGGCTCTGTGCCCCTGCTGCTGCGCCCAGTCCCACACCTTTCTTGGAGCAGAAAGAACAGCTGCTAGATAAATGTTTTAACCTGCCAAGGTGCAAATTACACCGTAGTCCTAACATTGCACTTTGCAGTGGCCACACGCGGCCACCGTTCCTCGGGCACAGTGCAGGCCGAGCACTGCAGCCTCACGGGCACTGTGGCAGGAGGAAGGCCGTCTGATTCACAAACGGCCCTGGAGAGGATGGACACGTGATTTAAAACATTCTTAACTGTATCATCAGGTCAAGCCATAAGAAATTGCTGTATTTGTTTTCTACCTAAAGAAGTGACACTTGACCCGATTTCATCTAAAAATCAATACACTAATGTATCAGTGAAGTGGATCTAGGCGTTTCCTTTGCTCTTGCACTCTCCTGTGATTCCAGGCTGTTAGGGCAAAATGCTGTGGCTTCTGGGTCTGGTTTGTTACACACGCCGCTGCAGGGGCAGCCGGGAGGATTTACCAATAAAGACCTGCGGCGCAGGGTGGACACTGGTGAAGAGCAGCGGTGGACTCTTTTGGAACGACTGTTGTGGGAAGTGGACTTCTGACAGGCGACACTGCTGGCTTATGAGATGAACCCACCTCTCCTTTAAGTTTCTGTAGTCTTTTTCTTGATGTTTAAATGCTCTCTGAGAAGTCATTGGGCCCACTTGAATCATGCACTTGATCACCAGGGATAGAAACGTGCCTGCTTGTATTTTAGAACGCAGTTGTATGTAGCCTTACCACACACCCGTTGTAAACGCCGATCCTCTTGTGCCCTTCAGGGGTTTCCCACGTGCCATGTTGTGTCCAGCAGGTATGTGGCAGCTCCTTGGGAGAGCTTAGGCCGAGGCAGGGCCTCACGCCAAGTCACGTGGCTTCTTGGAGCAAGAAAACGTTCTTAGAATTCCTCCCACATCAGTGGGTGGTAGAAACAGTTTGTGGCAACACAAATCTCTCTCCATGGTGGAGAACCTGTGCTTATCCACTGTATTCTACTCAGTGTATAGTGATGATAAATGTAATAGAATTAAACCAGTTAAGTGTCTTGGCCCTGGTTAAGTGTTACATGTGTAGCTTACTCAGCAGCCTGGGTTCTGGGGTGGGGGGCATGTTTATTTCTTAAAGCCAAACCGCGCGTCATGGGTTTAGTGTACGTAGTCCGCTTAGCTGCACTTAGCCCACTTTGGCCTCCATCCCCACGCCCCGGGCTCCACATCCTCTCCTGGGTGCCTTGTTGCTCGAGTGGCCCGGAAAGGCTCAGGGCCCAAGGCTGCACCTGTTGCCTGGTGGCTGGGATGCAGCCCTGGCACCCCAGCCCTGCAAGTAGGGGACTCGGTGGTGGCACACTGGAGCCCGCGGCCTTCATGTGGGTCTGAAAGCCCTGCACCCAGATTCTGCCCACCGAGCTGCCGCGCTGCCGTCATCATTTGCCGTGGAACCTTGTGAGTGTGACACCAGGAGGGTGGCTTCATTGTGCAGGTGACTGATTTCACTTTAAGTTGTAATCACACCCCCTTTATGCTTCACCCGTTTGAATTGTCTTATGGAAAGTATCATGAAAGCCTGGCCTCCTTCCTTTCGACTTCTTTCTGATGAGCCCTCTTCAGTGAGGCCAAGGGGGTGAGAGGCTCAGCCCCAGCTGTGGGCCACGCCGATCCGGCCACGGGGCCGGTGCTCCCGGGAAGCCGTCTCTCCGGGCACTGCCAGGCTGGACTCCAGCCGATCGGCTTTTTGACTGTGACATGCAATTAGTTGTAGAAAATCAGCAGGTACACTAAGCTTGACGGCAGGCTCCAGTACACTGCCCCTTCAACCCCCAGACCCAACGGCCTCCACTCCACAGCACGCTGGGGCTTACCTTAAAGCCTTGTCCGCTGTACTTGCCTGCTCTTTCCTAGCAATCTTCTGAAATGGAAGACAGACCGGGGCCTGCAGCGCGGATCGCCACCCTGCCTCCCAACCCCATCACCATCGTGGCGGCGGGGCTGGGGGGCTGAGAGGGTGTCAGACCCCGAGAAGCCGTTACTCTGGTGAAGCCCTAGACCACCCAAGGGGGACGTCAGCTGTGATTCGGAACAATTAAACTGAGCAGCTGGGTGTTACTCTGGAAGACCAGCACTTGCACATCTGGCTGGCAGAGCTGAGCAGTGGAGGATCCCGTGGAGCAGGCTTCTCAGGAGGGAGCTGGTGAGAACGGCCTCCTTTTTAGAAGGGGGTGGGTGCTGGTGCTCCGCGTATCCTCCACTCGGTGGGGAAGAAGGGGAAAGGTGAGCACTAAGGCAGTAAGCAGGAAGCACTGTCTCTTCTCACCCCAACCCCACACGGTCACTCCCAGGAGACGGGTTAGGGTTGGGGCGGGGCAGGGTTAGAACACACTGAAACGTCAGAAAGCTGAAAAGGACAACCCCCCGGGGAGGGGGGCATCTTGATTAAGAAGGCAAGTTTCCCTATAGGCACTAAAGCAGTAGTTCTCAACCTGTGAGTCAAGACCCCCCCCTTTGGAGGTCCAATGACCCCTTTCACAGGGGTCGCCAAAGCACAACAGAACACGTTTCCGATGGTCTTTGGAACCGAGACATGGCTCCTCTATCCGTCTCCTGGGGGTCCACCTGCGTGCAGATACCTGGTGTGAAGATTGTTACCGTGCTACACCATGCTTCAAGACAAAATTTCACTGATTTGTCATTAGAAATAAATATTTCACACTATAGAATGACATTGTTTTTGATTAATCACTATGCTTTAATTATGTCCAATTTATAAAAATGAAAATACATCCTGCGTGTCAGATTCACAGCAGTTGCAATTTTACAGTTATGAAGTAGCAATGAAAATTTTATGGTTGGAGGTCACACCATGAGGAACTATATTAAAGGGTGGCAGCATGAGGAAGGTTGAAAACCACTGAACTAAAGTCAGTTGCCAAGAAAACCCACACAGCAGCAAGATGGGCAGGGCCTTCTTCCAGAGTGGCTGAGGGGTTCCAGCAACCAGCCCTCAGTGACATCCAAACCTACTAACGTGTGCGGCTGGCCCAGTCACCAGGTTGCTCAAAGGACTGCCTTACGGGGCAAAACCAGACTCCAAACTCACGGCCTTGGCCTCATTGCAGACTCCGTGGCCCCTGTGGGTCTCCGAGGCTGCCATGGGGAGCAGACAGCCCAGTCTTCCTCCCTCAGAGCTGCTGTACCGACTACACCCCAGGGCACACAGACTCGTAAGCAACTTATATGAAGAACTGCCACGTCTGAGACGTTGTGGGAATACACATTAGAACAATCTACAGTTGGGAAACTGTGCAGTACACAGGTTCCACGTGTCCTTTAGATCTCTGGCCTCGAGTCCACGCCTGTGAGTTTCCACGGCAGACTATTCACAGAATCTGGCGATTAGAGGAAGCCTAGACTTTCTGTCAGACTGGCGAGTGAGCTGGAACCACTGGTCTCCGGATGGCAAACCCAACACCCCCCAGGACTCCTACCTTAGAGACCAGCTACTTCAGTCTTTCACAAACAGGCCGAAAACAATAGGTTCGTGGCCCAGGAAATCCGAGGGAGGGCAGTAGTCTCATCACCCCCACCCCCCACCCCCCCGAGTCTGCCACCTGCCCTGCCACCTCTGCACCTGGCTCACTCCCGGCCCAGCCTCCAGTACTGCAGGTACAGGAAGGAGGCAACGGTGGGTGGCAACGACAGGCCCAAGCAGAGCAAGTCCAGCCAGCCACCTTTGGGAAAAACTTGGAAAAGCCAAAAGTTCCTGGCTAAACACCATTGCCTGTTAAAAGGAAGAGAGAGCTCTTTTAAGGAAACTTCAGTGGGCTGCTGCTTTCTGCCAGCACTTCAACCCTTTGTTTAGATTCTGGCTGGCTGGCCCCTCTTCAGAGCAGCAGCACCAGTTGGTGGCCAAAAATAGACCCCATTCCTCAACCATATATGTGCACCAGCAGAGCGCGCAGGACGGGGCCGGCCCGAGAGCCAGAGAGCCGGGGCTGCACACCATGCACATAACCCAGCTCAGCCCGGAGTGCCTGCTGCACCTCTTCACCTTCCTGGACAAGGACAGCAGGAAGAGCCTGGCCCAGACCTGCGGGCAGCTCCAGCGGGTGTTTGAGGACCCCGTGCTCTGGGCCCGGCTGCACTTTCAGTCCCTCACAGAGCTCCGGAAGGACAACTTCGTGCTGGGCCCGGCCCTGCGGAGCCTCTCCATCTGCTGGCACTCGAGCCGAGTGCAGGTGTGCAGCACGGAGGACTGGCTCAAGAGCGCCCTCCAGAGGAGCATCTGCAGCCGGCATGAGCGCCTGGTGGAGGACTTCCTCCTCCAGGTGTGTCGCAGGTAGGCAGCTCGCCCGCCCCCAGCTTCTTGCCACCGCGAGGCTCTGCAGGGGCAGGGAAGCGCAGTCCAGCAGGCCCCACACAGACCCCCGAGCCCCACCCGGGGGCAGTGTCCAGGATGGGCCAAGTGGCTAATTCTCCAGCACAGAGAAAGCTGCCCCTGCCTCAAGGGCAGCTGTCGGCCCTGGCAGCCCCCAGGAGGGGCGGCAACACAGCCCTCATTCTCCCCTGACACGCCTCTCGGAGCCCGCCCCCACCCCCGCGAAGGGAGCGTCTTACAGGTCAGCACTACAGGGCCGGGGCTACTGCCTAAGGCTTCAGGTGAGTAAACGGGCCGGTCTCAGACGCAGGGCCGTCCTCCCCCTCCTGTGGTCCTCCCTCTAAGACCGCATCGTTAGCGGCCATGGAATCCTCCCCAAACTCCTGGGTGACAATGGAAATTCAGGGGCTGCCTGGCCCTGTACCATCCCCACGACTACTTGCAGCTGCTATCGGGCCTCTGTGCCCTGCGGGGGCGTCTGCTTGAGTTTCAGAAATGGCTCCGCCACGTGGTCGCTTGCTAGCCTGTCTCAGTCCTTCAGCTCTGCACAAGCCGGAACCGCACCACCACCGACGCCTGCACCGGGATGTGCAGGGGCTGCATCTGAAGGCTTGGGGTGGGATTTAAAGGCAGGAATGGCAGGGCCAAATGCTTTCACTTTACACAGGAAGTGGCCAGAACAGGGTCAGGCTCGTCCTGAGTGCTACCCTGCGCGGGGTCTGATGACAATCTGAGGTGGGCGGAAGGGCTAAACGAGAGGGTAGCCGCTGAGCAAGTGGGGGTGGGGCTGGGGGAAAGGCTTGGAAAGTTGGCAAGAAGGAAAGGAGAAGGGGAGGGGGGTTGCTGGGGCTGGTAGGCTGGAGCAGAGGGACAGCAAGTTTTCTGGTGAGCCACCTCTACGTTTGACTCAGGCTCAGGACGGGGTCCTTGCTGCCTCTGGTTTCCCAGTTACTGTCCAAGTGGGGTGCAATAACTGCCCCCATTACCTGGCCTGAAACCGCAGTCTCCAGGGTTGGGATGGGCCAGGCATAGGTCATGCTGGGGACACTTCCCAGTGTGGAGTGGGACAGGGACCCTGACCAGCAGCCCCCAAGGCAACAAATCCTGAGAACCTCTGGGAATGAGCCTCAGGCTGGCGGAGCTGGGTCCCCCCCCTGGGAGTTCCTGCAGTTCCGAACCAAGGAGCTGACTGGCCAGTTTGCTGGAAGCAATGGGCAGAGGGGGGACGCCAGCCCGCAAGTATATCAACACCTGCTCGCCTGGTCCCGCTGGTGTGAAATGGAGGCCAGAGCTGACCCAGTCCACTTCCATCCAGTTGATTACGAATCCTAGTGACCCCACAGGGCAGAGTGGAAATAACCCCGTGGGTTTGCCAGACTGTTAACTCTACCGGAGTAGAAAGTCTCACCTTTCCCCGCCGGAGTGGCTGGGGGTTTTGTGGTTGGCAGCCCCAGTGGACACCTCTCCAGGGCTCGGGGTGGGGGTGGAGGGGGAAGGACACCTCTCCAGGGCTCA
>PVJH01027115.1:0-29122 GCA_004026705.1 Nesogale talazaci | reverse complement strand
TTTAGGTAATTAACTTTTTGCCATTATGAGATTGCTATTGTTCTCCAAATAACATTTCTTGATTGATTGTCATACAGTTGTCCAAACTTTAGGTTATTTTAATTTTAGTTGGCATTAAATAGAAGAATAATGATTTTGGAGAAAACTCTAAACGTGAATGTGAAGAAAATACTTAATTTTATTAATAATTGTGATGAAACAGAAATCATGCACTTTTACACATTAGTTGCCACATCTCAGAGTTTTGGGAAGAGAATGATTTTGAACATGGTTGCTTTTCCTGTGGAGAAGTCACAAGTTATACCAGTAGTTTGTGGATGTTCATACTCCTTCATCTATTTTTTATTTGTTTAGAATTTAACAGTCTTATTTTAACTCATTTTTTAAATTTAATCATTTTATTGAGGGCTTATACATCGCTTTTCACAATTCATAAATAAACATACTGTGCCAGGCACCTTCACATGTCCACTGCTATTATCATTCTCCAATCATCCGCCCTTTCCTTCGAGCCCCTAGTATTGGCTTTTCCATCCCTTCCCCTCTTCCCCTGCTCTCTCCTTCCCACCAACCCTCAATACTTTATAAATTATTATTGTTCTGTCCCCCAACCCACTCCCTTGATGCCCATCCTTCAAATAGGAGCTTATGTGTATATCCTTACAGTTGGTTCCATCTCTCTACCCCACCCTCTCTCTACTCTTCCAGCAGCTCCAATCTAACCACTGGCTTGAAGGGGCTCATCCATCCTGGTCTCCCCATATCTCCAGCTCCCCTCTCCACCAGTGTACCTTCTCCAGTCCATCTGGATTTGTAAGGTAGAATTGGGACCATGATGGTTGGGGGCCGGGAGGAGGAAGACTTCAGAAACTAGAGGAAACTTGTATCCATCATTACTGCCCGGCTGCACCTTGACTGGTCTGTCTCCTCCCCATGACTTCCCTGTAAAAGGGTGGCCAATTACCCACCAGTGGGCCTTAGGTCCCCACCCTGATCTCCCCCTCATTCGTAATAATGTGATTCTTGTTGTTTGATGCTTGATACCTGCTCCCTTCAGCCCCTCTTGATCACACATGCTGGTGTGCTTCTTCCATGTGGGCTTTGCTGTTTCTGCACTGAATGGCGACATGATTATCTTCAAGTCTTTGAGACTCCAGGCATTCAATCATTTGGTAGCTGGGCACCATCATTTCTTCTACTCTGTTTGCCTCTGTATCCATTTGTCTTCAGTGATATTGGGAGTTATTTGGTCCATTGATTTTGATTTTTGTTCTTTGATGTCTCATACCTGATTGTTTCAGCACCTCATGATTGCACAAGCAAGTGAGCTTCTTTTATGGTGGGTTTTGTTGCTCCTGAGCTGGATGGCTGCTTGTTTATGCTCAAGCCTTTAAGACCCCAGATGCTATACTTTTGATAGCTGGGCAGCATCAGCTTTCTTCACCACTCTTGCTCATGCTTCCACATATCCTCAGTGGGCACCTTGAGGATGTGTGCACACAGTGATATGAACTCCCCCCCCACCCACCCCATTTGATGTCTATTGTCTAGACCTTTCACCACCATGTGACCATGCTGGATGTTGTGCTTCTTCTATGTGGGTGTCGTCTCTTCTCAAGTAAATGGTCTATTGTTTATCTCCAGGCTTTAAGATCCCCGGCTTTATCTCCAGGCTTTAAGATGGCTGGGCACCATCAGCTTTCTTCACCACGTTTGCTTGTGCACCCATTTTGCTTCAGTGATCTTGTTGGGCCAGTGAGCCTCGAGGAATACCAGATTCATAGAACAAAGTGTTCTTGCATTGAGGGAGCACCAGGGAGAGGATCCAAGATTCACCTGCTACCATAGTATTGACCTATAGATATGTTCTTAAATTTATTCCCACTTTATAATAGATAGTTGTATTTATGTATGGATATACCTATGTTTAGATCTCTGCAAGTGCCCTTTGCCTTCTAACTCTTTCCTCTATTTCCTTCCATCTCCCTCCTGTCCCACTATCATGCTCCACCTTCACTGGAGTTTCAGTGTTTCCTCACAGAATCATTGTCCTTGCTTAATCCTGACCAGGCTTCCTACAGCCTCCTTATCATCGATTCCAGAACACTTATTGCTCCTCCCCCCCCCCATGTGTTTGTCCACACCCCCTTCTCCTCCCCTCTCTTGTGCCCCCAGGAATCATTGTTTGCCCAGTCCTTTCTGTGGCGCAATGGGTCTCCAGAGGGATGTATTCCTCTGAGCATCATGTGTCGGCATAGAGCTTGGACCAGCTCTCTTCCTCTTCCTTCCTTCTTGTCTTTGTCCCTGTGGGTGTGGGATGCTGGCCCCTCCCCCAACCTGTTCTCTGCCACGCTCACTTCTAGGGACGGATTCCATCTGACTCTGGTTGTGACAGGCTCTGTAGCTCTCTCTTTTCTTGCGTCCTTCCATGCTTCCGTTGTCCTCATGGTTGGGTGCTTTGTGGTAGGAACTGCTCGTCCATTCCGGTTTCTGTGGAGACAAGACCAGTTACCCGCCCCCCCCCACCCCACCCCGCGGGTGGGTTAGTGCCCCATTCCCTCTGTTATCCTTTCACTTTTGAACCCCCTTTTATCTCCTTATCCCCTCCACCCCCTCATCCTTCTCCCATTATTTAACAGTCTTATTTATCTGACAGTTTGTTTTGACTTTGTTCCTGTGACCACAATTCTTTTATAGATGAGTTTTATCCAATGGGAAATTTCTGACCAGAGCATTCCCTGTAGAGATAAAACAAAATTTGGCAGTCATTTGGGAGTGATATCAGGAAAATTACTCCCTGCAATAAGATAATGGGACTAAACTACATTTTAGAGAGGGGGAAGAGGAAAAGACCTAAAAGGAACAAGTCAGAAAAAGACAGGAGCTAAAGAAAAAAGGTGCACTTGTAAACTGAAACACAATTTCTGTTGGGTTGATTCAGACTCATGAGTCCCTTGTGTGTTTACAGTAGAGCTGTGCTCGGCAGCATGTTCAAGGGCTGATGTATAGGAACAGGTTGTACAGGAACATGTGTAGGAATGTGTCTTTGCTCCAAGGTGCCTCTTGACAGACTTGAACACCAGCTTTGGATTAGTGGCCTGCTGTGTTAACTGCACTATCCAGTGACTCTGAATGCAACATTAGGAAAATGATAACTAATTTGAAGTTGTACACCAACCATTGAGGTCTTACTTATTTACTAAGTAATTGCTTATTTGTATAATTGCTAATGTAGTCAAACACCACCAAATGAAAGAAGGGGGTGTAGCCTACACATTGTAGTTTGCTTTGTTTTTACATGCTCTTTTAAAGATATTTTCTTTTCTTCACCATCCACCTTCTTCCTCACCAGTAAGCTGATGTGCTAGAGTGGTAGAGTGTTTTGATATATATTTTTTTGGCTTCGGCATTTATTACCCCAGCAATGCATCCGAATCTAGAATTCTAGGTCTCAGTGTAATTGTTGTGAATTGGAAGGTTGTAATAAACTTAGAAAGAGCAAGAACAGAGATGCCAGGGGTATTTAGCACTCATATAATGAAGTCTTAAACATGAGATTCACATTGGTTGAGCATCTCCTAGGTGCCAGCCGTGATATTGAGCACTAGGGACATAATAAAAGACAGGCTTGTATTTGGAACATTAAAAGAGACTTTGGACAAAGAATTAAAAGTGCTTTAAGAGTTCCAGAAAGAAAGTCTAAGACCCTAAGGGACTATATGCAAAGTACATTTAACCATGGCATCGTGATAAGGCTTTGCGGCTGCCATCTGCAAGGTCAGCTGTTGGAAACCGCCAGCTCCTGTGTGGGCGAGAGATGGGGTTTTGTCTTCCAGGAAAGCGTTACAGTCTCGGAAACCAACCTTTTCTATAAGATTGCCTGGCGATGGAATTGACTTGATGACAGTGAGCTTGCTGATAAAGACTAAGGAGTCCTGGTGGCACAGTGGTTAAGACACTCACCTGGAAACCATAGAAACAGTGGCTGTAACCTCCCACCATGATCTCCACTGAGCCTTTGAGGGAGACAGATATGATAATCGGCCTCCGTGAAGAGTTACACACTTGAAAACCTTCTACTCTGATATAGTCTGATGAAAACGGAAAGATAAGTAAGAATTCACTAATGAAATGGCATTAATGGAGTGTTTATGATTTTGTTTCTCTAGTCAACTCAGGCTAACACTAGTTATAAGTAGTTGAATAGTTTTTTCTAGATATATTACACAATTAGTTTAAATATAAAGTTCATGCTCATTGAGAAAGTAGATATAAAGCTCATACTCATCGAGTAAAGCAATTAGATCAAGTTGGGCCAGGTCAGGACAAGGCAGCCCCTGGACCACGCAGCTCTTGCACCCTGGAAGAGATGGAAAAGGTAACATTCCAGGCAGACATATGCTCTACCTCCATGCAGGAGAAAGGTTACAACAAATCTAAATATAGAAATGCAAACTATGAAAAGAATCATTAAGAAAACCAAGAGGCAACATGAAAAGAAGAAGGAAAGGGCCTATTCTTCATCCCTGAAGAAGTGATGCTTGAGATGAAAAGCAACAAGCTAAGAAGAAAGGGGTTGAAGTGCCTCCAGTGGAGAAGAGAACATGTGAGGAATGCCTGGGGATGGAAAACTCATGGGCCTATGCTCAGTAGGTAAAAGCAGGCCAGTGTTCCTGTCCATGTGCATTCAGAAGAGAGTGCCATCTGTTAAGAAGAGAGCACCACGACATGGGATTGGAGTGGTAGAGATGGGCCAATTGTAATAAGCCTTGTAGGCTCTATGTATCTTCAGAAGGAAGATACTGAGAAGTTTAGACATCATACATAGAAGCCTCAAGATAATTGAAAGTCAAGGAGAGTGAGGCTATGTAGCAGTTCTATAATCTGTTGTCAGTTTGAGAGTATTAAGAGTAAGGGGTAGAGTTTAATCTGTCAATCAAGTCACAGCATGATGATCTAATTTGGAGGTGCTTAAGAAAATAAATATAAGTAGCTCACTGGACGCGGGACACATACGATTTGGGTAATACGTTCCCATTGACAAGCCACATAGATTTATGCTGATGGTAGCCAGGGCCTTGGAGCTGAAAGGAGCCATGTGGAGACCCATGCCAGTGCTAAGATCCTTCCACGACCAGTGGCTCCACAACACTTTCTATGTATTGGTCTGTGATCTTCCTGCACTCAACATCATTGCATGCGAGTCTTAACAGGAATTTATAGACTGGTACTAGACATAAGGGCTAATGTAGGACTTAGAGACTTGGTCAGGACTGGGCTGTGATGTTTTTTAAATATACAATTGTTCTTTATATAAAGCTATTTCCTGTACACATATGAGTGTCTATGAATTTGCTTCTCTAGTCAACCCATACTGACACCGGTTATAAAAAGTTAAAATTTTTCTATATATATCACATAATTAATTTAAATATGAAGTTCATGCTCACTGGGAAAGTATCTGTGAGGAAAGCAGTTAGACCAAGCTGGTGATTGTTTGGGCTGGGTCAGGACAAGGCAGCCCCTGAACCACACAGCTCTTGCACCAGCCTCACAAGAAGGAAATGAACCCCCTGCTGTATTGTGTGTCCCCTGCTTCTGGCATCGCACAGAGCTTATCTTCTTGGACAGGGAACAGCCTCTCTCTGGGCAGGGCACACCCCTTCTCCCTAGCATTCTGGGAAGCACGTTTGAAAAAAGAGGTAATTTGCTCATAGGTCATCTCCAGACCCCAAACTTGCAAACACAGAACAAGAAATCTCCCTTCCCTTTATCAGTCCGCATGCCTTTAGTTCAAACCATATATATATATATATATATCTGTATATATATATATATATATCCCACTGCCCCAATACCAGGCGCAGCTTCTCCATCCTAATTTGTTGGGCTGTAGAACCTGTCTGGGAGTTATTGTTCCCTAAGAAAGCCTTTCTGTACTTTTCATTTCTGAGGTTTGTCTCGTTAATGCACTACACCTCCACCTCTCAGTGATTTTGCCCGCTTCAAGGTGCTGAAATTATTTGGGGGATAAGGGACACAGTGAACTAGATAACTACACTTTATCATGGGTTATGGTACAATGGTTTATAATTGCCAGGATGGCACTGAGTAACTTTTTTCTTTTTGTGAAAGGGGGGGCAGTTGGCCAAATAAATCTGGGGACCTGCAACTTAAACTAATGGTTGACAAGGAATAACTCTGAGAGAAGTTTCTTTAAAAAGACCTCTCAGAATTTAAAAAATCTCTATTTTATCAAGAAAAATCCTGGAATCTTTGACTTTTGGGAACCAACTGTACCCAGAGAAAATGCTAAAGGAGCACTGACCTCTGCAAACCCACATAGATGATTGCTTCAACCTCTCTTTATTCATTTAAATATGTGAAGGTAAAAAATACATCCTTGAGACTGGGAAAATGTCTCATTTTTCAAAAATTCAAATGAAAGAGATTCCTTTATTATTTTTAACCTCCTTTTGTCCCAGTGATCACTTCCTGATTTCCTTAAATTTTGTGGGCTGGCTCTTAGAGTCCCTTAAAATTATGTTGTGTGCTTTATTGGTAGTGACAGTCAAATATTCAGCAAGCTGGCACTTGCTTCCTAACAGCCCATCTCTATTGGCACAAGCTAGTGGGTACTTTGAAGGGATGAATGAGCATAGAAGGGGTCCATAGACCATGGATAATTTACAGGTGAGACTTTTATTCCTAACTTCAAGGAACTTTCTGTCATTTTCTCTGTTGCTTATTTGACATTTCCTTCTGGATTTCCAATGGTTCTCTTCTAAAGAGTCATTGAAGAGAGAAAAACAGATTACATCATTAGATAGAAGAAAAGATGGAGCTGAATCCACAGCCTCACCATTGTGGTGAACACCGTCTGTTCAGGGTGATCTGGGCAAGAGGGAGACTCCTGGAGACCAGACAGCTGGCTGGCAGATTTCTGAATGAGTGGGGACATTTTCCAGTTCATCTGTGGCGAACTTAGTCCGACATTACAGTATTAGCCTACCCATCTGCAACCTGCAATTGGTACAGACAAGAGAATCACTATTACTTTATGGAGACAAGCCACAAATCTGGACTGAGGCACGCTGGCATGCCTATTTAGGGTTGGCAGGACCAACGTTTAGTGTATTGTTGCAAAGCTGTTTTGCCAAAGGAGAATGAGAGTCTGATTGCATTATGCCCTCATCACACACGATGTCTTAGAGCGGGCAGAGTGTGGAATGATCTGGGAAACACTGATTTTATGAAGGCTGTTCATCACACTCCCTTGCTTGTTGTTTGTTGCCCTTCTGCTAGTGGCTTTTCCAGCTGAAGGCCATTTATTACTCAAGTTGGACGACTCTGTTTTGCTGCTGATATCAGTTTATGGGTTATTATATCCATTTGCAAATCAGGATTTTAAAGAGGCAACTCTGGGAGGCAAAACACTCCATATGCCCATAAATCACAAAGTGTATGAAAGTTGGCAACAGGAAAGTCATTGTATTGGGAGTCTGAAAGCCTCAGCCAGCCAACTTTTATTGAACCTCTGATGCGCTATGCTACATGGCTTGGAGACCCGCAAGAGTGAAGAATAAAGAAGAGTATGTGCAGAAAGGGACGTAGAGCGCATAAAGGCCTGATGCCCAACAGGGGATTACTTGTTTGAAATTGAGCTTATAATACAAATGGCCTATAATATAAGTAATGTATGCCCTGTTACAGTATAATTTTGTTGTCTTCTAGCATACATTTTATGTACTATCATAACATAGTATAGTTATAGTATAGCACAGTCTCAGAAACCCACAGGGTGTTTCTATTCTGTCATATTGGGTCACTATTGGTTGGGAATAATCCAATGGCGGTAAGTAGATGAAACCCAGGTGCAATGCTCTGTAAATGGTGTACTGCTAACCCAATAGTTAATGGGTGTTTCAAATCCCTCAGCTGCTCTGAGGGAGAAAGTGAAGGTTATTTATTTCCAAAAGGATTTACAGCCTTGGGAATTCTGAATAGGGTCAGTATGAGTTGTAATAGACTCAATGACAATTTTTTTTAGATGTATAATTATACTGTTATTGTATATCGGTAATATAAAAACAGCCTATTTGCTGCCAAAATACAGTACAAACTGTAGCTCTTACTCCCCCGCCCCCTCCACCCACATTTGATTTATCTCATCGATTCATTCTAAAAGTTTTATTACTACTAACATTAAGAGTCTCTGGATGATGCACATGATTAAGCACATGCATACTTACTCAAATATTGGCAGTTTGATCTCAGAGCTACCATGGAAGAGATCCTGGTGATCTACTTTCATGTCCTTAGAAACCTAATAGCGCACAAGTCTGTGATACAGGGGGTCACTATGAATTTCATTCCATTCACTGGGAACATAGGGTCAGCAGGAGTTGGAATCCACTCAATGAAACAATAAATGGTTGCTCTTATCAAGCATTGGTTACTTTACAGGTATTATGTCTTCAAGTCTCACAAATGCTAGCAAGTAAGTGATATCATTCCATTAAAATGTAGGTTGTAAGACTTACCGAATAGTCTCAAATATAAGCCAAGTTTTTCAGCACATTTTTAATGCAATTTTTTGGGGGAAATTAGGTGCCTTGGCTGATATTCAGGTAGGTTTATATTTGCGTATCTACGGCACCCAGAGTTAGGTAACGGAGCCCTTGTGGCACAGTGGGTTAAATGTTGGACTGTTCACCAACAAGGTCGGTGATTCAAAACCACTCGTTGGACTTTCTACTCCTCTCAAGAGCTAGTCTTGGAAACCTGCAGTAGACTAGCATTGACTCAATAGCAGTGAGCTTTTTGCATTTCTTATGATTTGACCAGCTTCAAGGGAGAAAGAGGAGCTGTACTATTCCCAGTAAAGAATTTGTCTCAGAAGCCCAGACTGTCCCATGGGGTTGCTAGCAATCAGAATCAAGTTGATGGCAGTGAGTTTGGGTTTAGACTTATTGACTTTTCCCAAAGATAGAAGTGGAGAGAGTCAAGTTTTGAACAGAGTAAAAATCCTCTCTTTTTGAGGAAAGTACAGAGATTCTGTCACTTCAAAACAAATCTGAGATAAATATCTCCTTTCAGCTCTATGTTATGTAAAATAGAAAAGATCTTTCTCCCTTTTGAGGCTCAATCAGCTTTTTGTAAATGGCAAAAGTAGTTGCTTTTTAACACACAGATTTACTGGGATGAATATATTAAGTAATATACTAAAATTCTTTAAAATTTTCTAGCACATTTTATAATATAGTCAATTAAAAATTATTGAGTGCCTCTTTGGGTCCACACTTAGAATAATGCTGTAAAGACTAATGAGGCATCATGGAAGCCACAGGGAAATCATATTAGTGGAAGAAGAGGCAAACACGTGAAGATGTTGTTATGAGAAAATTGCCATGGTTGAGAAGGAAAAACAATGAACTCGATCTGAGATGCTGAAGAAATGATGTCTTAGGGTTGAACAAAAAAAAGGAAGATTGTTTTTGATTAAGAAAACATAATTATATGAGAAGAACAATGTTGTTTTACAATAAAAGTGACAATAAAAATATGTTCTAACACAGTTGTTATTTAGAAAAGTTTTAAACTTACAGGAAAATAGCGATTACAGTTGAGTGTTCCCATGTATCTCAAACCCAGGTTACTTTATTATTACAGTCTTCATATGGTATATTTGAGAAGACAAAGTAGAATACTAGAATGAATTGTTCATGTCCTAGAATTAAAAAACTAAAAAAAACCCATATGAACATAAGGTAGACTGGAAACGCTGAAGAAATAATTCTAGCCTGTAGTTGCAATATTGAAAGAGGGGAAAATGAGGAGCTGATATCAAGGTCTCAAGGAGATAGAAAATGCTTTGAAAATGATGATGGCAGTGGATGTACAAATGTGTTTGACACAATGGATGAATGTATAAATTGTGATAACAGATGTAATAGCCCCCAGTAAAAGTATTTAATAAAAAAGAAAATGGAAAGAAGACACAGTCACTGTACCAAAATTCCCCAAACCAGTTGATATTCCACTATATCAGGAGGTAGCATATAAGCTTCCATCATCATTATCTTTTCTTAATCAAAAAATATCTTCCTCCTTTTGAAATATATCAAATTTAGGTGGAATGCACTCAATGTCATATTTTAGATTTCATGGATTTGTTTGAATTTTCTTCAGCTTTGTGTTAGTCCAGGTAGACCAGAGGAAAAAATTTCATAGACAGGCATATGGATATAAGGAAAGGGTTTATATACAAAAGGAATGTGACACTAAGAAGCCATCCCAATCCAGTCCAGTACAAAGTCTTAAGTTTGATATTAACCCATATGCCCGAAATCAGTCTACAAAGTTTCCTTCCGACTCAGGAAGTCACAGGTCAGTGGGCGCAGAATTCTGGCGCTGGCAGGGGTCTCCACATGGCTCCTTGCTTCCAGGGCTCAGGGTTCATCAACAGCATGCCGCTTCAGCTTCAGAGGTCTGGCTCCATCAGGGCAAAGCCATGTGGTCTCTCCGCCAGCTCCTCCAGCTTCTCGGATGCTGCCATCTTGTCTTTTCTGTGATTCATCGTCTCTGAGACTAACTCCCAACAATGGAGAAGATAGCTTCTCCTCTTCACGAGGGAAATATCATGAGACTTCCCAGAAGTCTCAGGAGAAAGCTATGCCCACACAGAGGCCTCATCAGCTACTCAATAGCTATCTCCAGATTAATAGGCTAGACTCCACGCCTACAATTCAATCATAAAATTAACATAAGCACATGACTGCCACAAGCTTCAATCTAAACTTGCCAATGAAAAATTGATGGACAATTCCATAGTCAGAACTGGCTATTTTAATTGATAATATTAAAGTTTTGGATCATGGTTTCCCATAGATGAAATCACCCTGAGTACTTGTATTCCACCTGGAGGTGTTACCATTTACACTGTGGAGAAACAGTATTGGCAATAAAGCACTCATTGTTCTTGTAAAGTTTCTATTATTTCCAACTTCATTTCTATCACTAAGGTCATGTTTTTCACCTACTGGTGCTTGCTCATTGTTTCAAACATTCACATTTCAATGACCAGTAATTATCAGTGTATTTTGATTGCCTGTTTGGTTAATTTCCGACTTAAGACATTGGTTTAATTTCAGTTTCTTAATACTTGTCTTTTGTGAGTCATGCTTAGATTTAAATAATAGTGATATTACATTCTTAATTTTTGGAGGTATATAAATATTATCCTATCACACACACTTTGTACTTCAAAATAGATCTTGAAATGGTCTTCTGAATATGTATGTGACTTCATTCCTCTTTGTAAGACTATATTGTGAATTTAATGAATATTTACAAAGCAGATGATCAGTGTCACATTCAATACTTCATATATATTTTGTTTCACTTCATCTATTGAAGTTACATATTTACCATCACTTATTCCATTTCCTCCCTGTTTCCTATTTATGTGGTTCCTTGATGCCATTCCTGTTGAATGTTTTATTCTTAGCATATTAAACATAATGATTGTCCAATTAAAAATGGTCAATACCAGTCTTCTTTGGCTTACTGATGTTTAGGATATTGATTTTTATGTGCTTCACTTCAGTTTTGTTGATTTTGAAATTTTGGAAGCACATACTTTGAACATTCCCATCCACAGTATTCATTGATCTTTGCAGTTATTTTCGCTCATGCTCCATTAGCAAACGAAGATCACTAAACTTTGCCCAAAGGGTATTTCAACATTTCAACTTGATGGTTAAATTTATTCTTCAATTCTTTCTTCATGAGCCAAATACACTCTGTGCTCTCCTTTGGTGTTTCTAACTCGAGGTCATTGCACATTTTATGATAGTATTTTACCTTGTCTTCTCAAGCTGTTCTTTGAAATCTTCATTTCAACTCTTTATCATTTCCTCCCATTTACTTGATGGCTCTGCATCTACTATTGAGTTCGAGAGTCTCTTTTGAAATTTATGTTGGTCTTTCAAATTTTTGGTGTTTTTAGTCACTTTTTGATTTCTTCATTTATGCTGCCCTTGATGTCTTACCACAATTTATCTTCAGTCATTAGCACTTAATAAATAAAATATATTTTCCAATGGTCTCTGTATTAGTTTGGGTAAACTAGAGAAACAAATTCAAAAACACTCATCTGTGTATAAGAAAGAGTTTTATATACAAGAGCAACTGTACATTAAAAAAAATCCCAACCCAGTTTAATCCAAGGTCATAAGTTTAATATTAGCCAATGTGTCCAATACCAGTCTATAAAGAATTCTTCAGACTCACAAAATAAATGCCATGATGCTGAATTCAGGATGATCACAAGCCAGATAGGTAGAATGCCTTGGGATCCAGTGGCGTTGTAAACATTTCAGCACTGGCAGGGATCTCCAAGTGGCTTGTCTGGCTTCGGAGGTCTGGTTGCATCCATGTGGCTTGTCTGGCTCAGGACACTAGGGTATCTCTATGCAGCTTCTCCTCTGGAATGTCTTGCAGGAAGAGAGCCTTTTCAGGTGAGTGTCTCCAAGAGAGTGAACTGAAAGAGATAGGGTCTCCTGCCTCCAAGAAGGCATTACCACATTTCCCAGAATTCTCAGAGTAGGCCATGCCCACACAGAGGTCTTATTGGCTATTCCCAGATTGTCAGGCTAGATTCCACCCACTCTTAATCCTCAAATTGACACCAGATTAGGTGACTGCCACAGTCTCTAAATTCAAGTAAGAGTTATTTGAAATCATGCTTTGACTTTCATGGACTTGTTGGGAATATGGTCTACTATGCCAGAAATGAATAATTGAAGAGGAATGGTGTCATTTCCATTGTTAAACATTTTTATGATCTGTCCTGCAGTACAACACTGTCAGTGATAAGATAATAACCAAGTATCTACAAAGAAGTCCAGTCAATGTAACTGTTCTTCAAATTTATGCACCAACCACTAATTCCAAGGATAAAGAACCTTAAGATTTTTCAAGACTTTTGACTTGGTAATGGAAATAATGCTGATCATGTGCTATAATTTTTAAATACCAATTATCTATTGATTGAAAATAATTTTTTCAACAACACCAATGGCGAATATACACGCAATCCTTGTCAGATGGAATATGCAGGATCAAATTGACTCTGTGAAAAAGATGATGGAGAGACTCAGTAACATCATTCAGACAAAGGCCTGGAATCAGCTATGGAATAGACCATCCATCACTCATATGTGAAGTTCACTAGCGCTGAAGTTTGACCTTGACTATATCCTAATAGAATTTAGAGTCATCTAATCCAGGGTGCCACATCACATTTTAGCTATGATTCACATTACATTTAGATCCTTCTTTTTGACTGTAAGAAGTTTCCTTATTTTATTTATATTTTTATTACTATAATTGGGAATTAATACATATATCACATCATTACATAGTTCCATTTTGTTGAGCAGAAGTATAAAATTGCTACCCAAATCAGTTTCTAAACATTCTCTTATTTTTGATGAACTTAAAGATTTTTTGAGTATAGGTCAGGCATTTGTAAAGTGTCCTTCAGTTTATATTTTTTAGATGTTTTCTTTATGATTATACTAGAGACATGGCTTTTGGAAGGAAGAATACAGAGTAAACCAGAATATAGAGTACACTGTCACTTTCATCATTTCATCTTATGACAAGGATGTTAACTATCACTGTGATTTATCACTTCAAGTTAACTTTAATCACCTGGTGGATTTCTGGCAGAAGTATTGTTTGTCAGGTTTCTTTCGTCTCTAGTTACACTTTTTCCCTTCTTTGCACTGGATTTATATAGATCAAGTTATGATGAAATAACACCTTAACAACATTGATGATTCCCATCCATAAATATGGACTTTCTCTTCACAAATATCTCAATTTATTCAGACTTCTTGTTGTTCCATTCCTATTTACACTGCTTCTTCAATGTCCATTCATGACTTTATTTTAGGAATCCACAACCTAGAACTCTGGTGGCATAGTGGTAACTAGTTGTGCTGCTAACTGCAAGATCATCTGTTCCAAACCATTAGCTGCCCCAAGAGATAAAGACAGGACTTTCTCTTCCCATACAGAGTAGATTGCAGTTTCGGAAACTCACAGGACAGTTCTCCCCTATCCTCTAGCGTCTGTAGGAGTTGACATTGACTCAATGCCAGTGAGTTTGGATGAATGCTACAAACTGGTCATAGAAGAGTACTCTGTAGAGATGATTTTCTTTTTATCCTACTTAATCATGAAAGGCCGGATGTTTTCTATCACACTTCTTTTTCAGTGGCTTACTGGAAATCCTAGTTAGTTCAATATAACAAGAAAAACAAATGAAATATATAGAAATTAGAATGATGAAATGATACTCACTAGTCACTGCTCTCATGACTGCCTATGTAGGAAATCCCAAAGAATACAGAAGGGTATTTTAACTAATAGGAATGTTATAAGGCCAGAGGACATTGGATTAACAGACAAAATCAGCCAAAATAAATATAATAGAGTAATGCTGACCTCAAAGCAGTGAGCTAAGAAGATTTCCCTGTATTTCATTTTTTAAAGAGCTAGTAGAGAATTTGTATAACTTTTTAGATATTTGGCAGGTATTACTAATGAAATCATTAAAGCTTAGTGATTTATATTTTAAGGGAAGTTATGAATTTTCCATTTCCCCAGTTTTTTCTTTTACGGACAGGAGTGATAATTTATAAGTGCTTAAAGTGTCAAAGTTGAAAACGGAAACCAAAGAGGCAGTTCATGAGCTGGAACGTAGGAGGTATACGTCAGGGGTGGAATTAAGCCTGGAACAATAACCCTCGTCACTCTTCTGGCAGGTCTTCTGGGCCCTTGCAAAATTCTGAACTTTATGGTATAAACCAAACATGTGCAACAATGGAAGAAGGTTTTCTGGGTAATGATATGCCCAGAAATATTACTTTGTGGGCTGGAAACAAGATCTAATGTGAATCTGCTCAGATATGTACAATGGCATTACACATAGCTGTCCCATTTGTATATCTTAGGTGCATTTAATGTTTAGTTGTTATTCCAACAGGGCATATGTCATTGTCTACTTTAATTGTGCTAGAGAGAAAGATTTTTGTGTTGTCTTGTTTTATACTATATTCCCAATGAACTGGGCAGAGCAGATACTTCAATAGCAATTGAATTGAATGAACTTAATCATTCAGGGGTTTCCATGCACTCTTAGCCAAAGTTGTCTCCTGTAGCTTTGTTGGTGGAAATATATGGTAGAGGTGACTTTGTAAGTTATTTTCTATAAGCCTTACAAGTCATGCTAATTCCATACATTAGGGTAAAGAGAAAGCAAAAGGGAATGTTTCATCCCTGCTGCTTTCTCAGGGATTAGTGTGTTCATGGCTACAAAGAGGGAAAATTATAGCAAAAGCTATATTTATATTTCCATTATATTTCTATTGCTAAAATATCATACCTGGTTTCATATATATGAGTCAATAGATATAACACATTGTTGAATTTTCTCAGCAAAGCTCAGAAATCATTTTGCTAAATCAAGTGGCTTTCTGTTGATGAGTCAAGGACTATGCTAGACATTGTGAAGCAAAAATATAAATATGATAGACTGCACTTAGTGACTCAGAATCAAGTGGGTTAAGTAGAGATGTAATTATTTGTTTCATAAACCATATAGTGATAAAAGATAAAATCATCATAATAAAGATAAATGTAAATAGTTTCCTTTAAATTTTTCCTATGTAAGCAGGCTTTGTGTTAAACATTTTGTAACTATCTCCACAGCTAACCCTTGTACAAAGAGCTCTGGGGGGGGGGGCTAATCATTAATCATTTAGTTACTAACTGAAAGGCTGGGGATTTGAACCCAGTAGCTACTTTGAGGGAGAAAATGTGGCAATTGGCTTCCAAAAAGAGTACATATTCCTTGGAAATTCTATGGAGAATTTCTAGTTTGTCCTAAAATAGGTCATGATAAGTCAGAATCACTTCAGCAGTAGTTTTAATCTTCAGACAAACCTTAACAGAAACATAGTCTCGCTCTTGTTTTATAGAAGAGGGATATGAAGCTCTGTTTTGTCCAAGGTCATATGGATAAAAGGAATTAGGATTGGAAGTGAAACGTTGGTGATTTCAAAGTCTTTACTTCCATTTGTTTTATCCTCCATTAGGGTTATGGAAACATAGACAGTGTGATTAATTATATCTTGATGAGTCAGGAAAAGCTTCCCAGAGAAGGTGGCATTTAAATTAGATTTTGACAGAAGAACTCAATTCTGCCAGGTGGAATATGAAGAGCATTGTATATATTATGAAAGAAAGAGTGAGAGAAAAGGTATACATAAGAATTCAAGATTGATGAGACATATAGTTTGATAGGAACACAGACATATGAATGGGGTCTATGGCGAAAGAAGCCAGACCTCCAGAAAAGACAGGTGAGCCATCAAAGTTTTGTGGTTTTTTGGGGGAGACGTGGGGGAGAAGAAAAAGTGAACCAATCAAATCTGAATTTTAGCAAAGTTAACCTGGAGGCAATGTGGAAGATGAAGTGCCGAGAATTAAGCCTAGGGGCAGTGAGATAATTTAGGCTATTGTAAAATGCAAGAGAAAGCATATAAAGACTTAATTTTTAATACTAAGTCAAAACAAAATTAAAGTTCTGGATCAAAATATTACATCCCACTATAAGAAAAAAATCTTTTGAGACCCTTGCGATTTCTAATCATCGAAGCTTTCATGTATAAATTGAAACAATTTCAATGCCTGGGCTAAAGTAAGTTTCATATAAGCAAAACATAGTGTTTTGAATTCTAGAGAGAAGTCACCTCTGCACACACCCCTCCCCGCACCTCCTACATGAAGGAAAACAAAATAAACAATCCATATGTTGTGGCTTAGATTCAGAAGATCAGTCACCAATCATTTATTCTATAATGCAATATTTATTCAACCCCTACAAATTTCCTAGTATTTCTTTATTGATCAATTATCCTCTTGGTACCAGGACCTACACCTGACACTGGAGATAACAAATCCAATGAGCTGGTGAACAAATCCAGAGGGGAGATCAGTCCACAGGGAGCTTATTCCCTACCAAGCAACTGGGCTGAGTAAGAACGTATCAAAGCTGTAAAGCAATACAGGACCAGAACCTCTTTTTGGTGAGATCAGAGAGATTGCTGCTGTGAGTTGACTGACCTAGTCATGCAAGCAACTCCTTAGAAGATGACTTTTCCCACCTCCCATAGAGACCCACAGCTTTTCAGAGTGGACATTGCTGTGAGCATTGCTGTCTTTTGCAGACTTGCACTGTCATTCTCCTTAGACAACACTGGAGCTCAGTATCACAAACCTCGAAGGCTTTCCATATTTTTTACATCTCATTTTGTGAAAACGTGCACAACTTCTAGTCTGCTAAAATGTGGCCATGCCAATCAGAGCAGTTAATAAGGCACCCCTTTCTGTGTGGGGGACAGAAGGAAGACCAAACCATTCTTTTAGGTTTCATCAATGTATCTGAAGATTTTTGTATACTTTTTTTAATGCAAAGTGCGAACACATTGGCTAGTGATGAAGCTAGAAAGAACTTGGAAATAAAACGTAGTCTGGAAGTGGGGTGAGCATTTTGGGTGAAATTCAAGTGTTCAGCTGGCAAGCAAGTATCAACAGGATATACCATACAGTGAGCACATGAGGGCCCTTCATTTCTGGGGGAGGGCATTGATGGAAACAGGTATGGGCTGAATAGTCTGAGAAAATGAATGAACTGAGTCTGTGTCACAGGAATCTGCAGATCCTTCAGCCAAGACCTCTTTTAATTGGCAACGGGTCTGCTTGGACTTGGAATTGGAGCAGCTTTGCATCAAGGGAAGAAAGACCATAATAGCTGGACCATCTGCTCCTTTTCCTCAGCAGTGGCGCATGTTCAGTTCTTACCTTTAGAACTTGTTCCTCTTGGTGAGATAAACAATATGTTGAAGCACTAGCGATGCTGTGCAGTTTAGCAGAGAATTGATGTTTGATGAAGTGCCATCCTGTGCCGCCATCTGCAGAGATTCACATTTGACCATCCTTGGGGGTGACCGCATTTCGCTCAGGGTTCAGATGATGTACACTGAAAATTGCCCATCTACCCCTCCACCCCCCCTTCCTCCTAGACTTAAAGAAACTCTATTGCATTGCCATTTTCTTGAAGGGAGAGTCTCTCTCAAGATTAGCAATGACTTCCTAAAAACTTTAAATACTCGATCCATATTAAAATTTTCCAGTCACATAAAAAAATCTTTGTGAATACATTTCCTTAAACCACAATGCAAGTAAGGTCTACTTAACCTCATATTATTGCCTTGCTTCTTTGTGAAAGGGACAGTTACTGGATATGTCATTATTTAGTGGGAGTGCAATGTAAAAACAAAGAATAGTGGTCTACATGTTCCCAAGCGTTGCAAACATGTTTCCTGTCTCCCCTAAACTAATCGCCTAGAACCATGAAGTACTAATTTAAAATTAGCTAGAAATCAAATCAATAAATAAATGAATCATACAAAGGACTACATCCTTAGTAATTAACATATAATTTAAAATATATTGAAATTCAATTTACTAGAGATTTTGTAGAAGACACAAACATTACTGTAATTACAATAAATACATCATGTCAATCTGCCTCACTTCTATTGTGATATCTCCTTACATAATCATGATGCTGTTATATGCAATGAGATTGGCAATAATTTCCTAACAACTTTAAATATTCAACCCATATTGAATTCTTTCTGTTGGTTGAAAAAGCTTTGAATTTGAATTTGAATGTGCTTTTTCAAATCAAGCTACAAATAAGGTCTTCTTAATGCTTACCTTTGCACTAGTTGTTCCCAATTCTCTATTTTATTGAAGAGTAGAGTTAGTTATACAGGTTTAATTAGCTACAAATTACATCCCCCCCACCCTAAACTTCATAGATAGTAATCTATACTATCATTTTCATAATGCTAAGATTGATGATTGACCACTTAAAATTTTCTCTTAGTGATTTTTGCCCATAAAAATTCTAAGAATCTCAAATACGATCATAACAACTCTATATGATGGAACTTCTGAAAGTATCTCTCATATTTCTCTCTAATATTGATGATCAATCACTGCCACTGCTTACCTAGCAATTTTATTATCCATTGTTTAACAATTGTTTGGAATTGTTTTGGTTGATGCTTTCAAAATGGTGAATTTCCAATTCTAGCATTTCTCCTGCATGAGTTAACTGTAATTGTTGGGTTTAGAAGAAGTTTCTTTCACCTACTAAATCAAAAACACTATGATCATTGACTTTTTTTGATCTTTCAGCAAAGCACACTAATTGTCCTATTGATTGCTGGGTATTAGAAACCACAGTCTGTGAGCCAGGAGTGCTCATGGATCCTGAATTAGACGGTTTCTTGGTCCTGTCAGTAGATAGGACTAAAGTATATGTATTTTTAAACCTGGGAAAATAAAAATAATTTCATGTTAATATTAATAACTTAATTAAAAGATAAAGCATTTTATGTAATATTTGATTTTCTATGTTTAATTCCTTTCTCCCTCTCCATTTGGAAATTGTTACAATTTTATTAGTGTGATTACTTATTAATTTTATTCCACAACATGCCTGTAATAGTTTCAAAGTAGATATATTAATATTAATACTAAAGGTGAGAGCATGTTCTTTTCAAGTTCTCCATTTTCCTAGTTCTCCATTTTCCTAGTAATGAGTAAGTGAACCCATATAGGTGAAAACAAAACGCATTGCTATTGAGTTAACGCCAACTCAGAGTGACCTCATTGGACAGAGTGAAGCAGCTCCTCTGGGTTTCTGAGATTATAACTCTATGAGAATAACGAGCCAGTTTTTCTTCTGTGGAGCAGTCAATGCCTTGAATTGCTCACTTAAAGATACGTCCATCCTAATTTCTTTTAATGTGGCATTTCTAAATGGATCTTTTCAAGTTCTATGTTAAATAGTCACTTTCTTCTCAGTAATGAAAAACCAAACAGGCCACTCTGCTCTAGTCAATATGGTCTCATAGGGACCCCTAAGGGTTTCTGAGGTACGTAGATAATCTGTTCAATTCGAGGATTCAGAGTGAAAGGATGGAGTCTAGTCTGTCAGTCAGGTGGGCACTTGATGAGCTCATTTGGAAGTACTGAGAGACATTTCTAATGAGAAGCCACCTGAAGCTACCTGGAAGCATCCAGACCCTGGGGAACTGCAGGAGCCACGTGGAGACCCCTGCCAGTATCACTGGATTCATAGTACTTCCCACCCCCACTGACCTGTGATCCTCCTGCATTCAGCGTCACTGCATGTGTTTCATGAGCCTGAAGAGGACTTTATAGATTGGTATGGGACATATGGGCTCATGTCAGACTTATGCACTTGATCTGGAATGTGATGTTTTCTTAATGTACAGTTACTCTTAAGATAACGCTCTTTCTTATATCAGTGTCTCTGAATTTGTTTTTCTTGTCAAGCTGAACTCACACAGTTTCGAAGACTGCAACTACTTAGGAAATAGAAAGGCCTATCTTTCTCCCATGGAGCTGCTGGGGGATTCAGATTGCCAACCATACAGTTTGCAGCCTGACTTGTCACCTCTAAGTCACCAGGGTTGCCATTTCTCAATAATTAGAGAGCTTCAAATATTAAATATGTAATAAATTCCCATGGTTTCAAACATTTTTCTCAGTTTATCTTTGCATATATTTGATGCAATGAAAAAAAGTTGTGTAGTAAAGTTTATCAATGGGGAAAAAAATCTAGATTTCAGTCAGAAGAAAATTGTTTCTACCCCAAGGTTATTAAAAAATGCATCAGCATTCTTTTCCCGCTTCATTTCATGTAACTTCTTTTATTATATTTATGATAATCTTATATTTATGTAGGTGCATAGTATGAGGGACAGATGCAGTTTTAGTTTCCCCCCCCATAGTTCCTTAATTGGTGTGTTAGTCTAGGTGGACTAGAGAAGCAAACTCACAGACACTCATATGTGTATAAGAAAGAGCTTTATATAACAATGCAATTGGATATTGAGAAAATGTCTGAGCCCAGTCCTGATGAAGACCATAAATCTGATATTAGCCAAAAGTCTGATACTAATCTACAAATTCCTCTTCAGACTCACACAGCACATGCAATGAGGCTGGTAGGCCAGTGGGTGGAAAGTCTAGTGGATTCAATGGCAGTGGAAACATTTCAATGCTGGTAGCAGTCTCCATGTGGCTTCTTCAACTCTAGGACTCTAGCATAGCTCCCTGTGTCTTGTCAGCAGGAAGATGAAGAAGAGTCTCTTTTTATCTGGTCTTCAGTGAGCTATTTATTTTTGAGGCACCTCCAAATGAGGCCATCAAGCTAAGAGCTGATGGACAGGCTAGACTGCACCTTTGCAAGTTGATACCAGTCTATGTAACTAGCACAGTTGGTAAAAAAGTGTGTATTTTAAAATGTACTTTAGACTTTCACTTCTGGAAGAACCAGTTGGCACATTAATAAGAAAAAATAGGAATAATTGGATAAAATAAAAACAATAAAGTAAAAACAATTGTTTGAAAGTACTTTTAGGTATCATGTGCTCCAGTATTTGAAGGGCCCAGTGGATCAACAGGGGGCAATAAATTAGGATGAACCAAACATTTTCCCTGGGTTTTTTCCTTCAGTGACTTCACTTATATCTAACTTTCAAGGACTGAGAGACTGAGAAAGCAAATAGAATCAGAGAGTAAAATACTGAGAATATATGTTGAGTTTACAGCTTGAGTTTTGACAAATATATATAATTTTATAAACAATGCTCAGATTAATAGATTGGATAATTCTATCACTCGAGAAGACTCCTTTGGGGTTCTTTCCAGTCAGGAGTCTCTAGAAGGAAAGTATTATGGTTTTGGTCACTATGAATTAGTTTTGCTTATTCCTGACTATCTTATAAGTGGAATCATTTACAATGTGTTCATTTATTTTGGCATTCCTCCATGGCTTTGCTCCTCTTAGTGCCTGTCATGGTTTAAGAAGGGCTGGTTTATTTTGGTGAAAAAAGAGGTTCCATTCTAATTGATAACTTAGTTGCCTGGGTTACTGGACAACTTGGATATCTTCTCTTACATTTTAGACATTAGCCATTTCTGGTCTTAGTGCTTTGAATGGACTTCCTTATGCCTGCCTGCATTTCTCTTTTGATAACTATATTTTTGTAGGCAGAGATGATGAAGGAACCGTACTTTATCTCTAAGCTTAGCACAGTTTCAAAGACATAGTAGGTGGTCATTATATAAAAGTTGACAAGATTCTGTTTCCAATTAATTTATGACTATAGCACTTCTTTTCTACCTGGCTTTGAACCAACATTCTCTCCAAGTTCGTTGTCTTGGTATGCTATGTTGTATCATTAGCAACCAATGCAAGTGGAAACCTAAGCTCTGAGTCAGCTAAGTAAGAATGTACACTGGATAGCATTGTGCCTAGCATACATTATTTTTCCCTAGAGTGGTGGAAGTTATAAAACATTCTAGGGTAGTTTTGCCCATTATGTCCATTATGTACTATTTATACCGTATTTCTTATTTTTCTTAAGTGGTTCATTTTTACTTTTAAATGTCATGCAATTTTGTCTGTGCCAGTCCTGTGTTCCTTGGAAAGTAAGTGACTTACAGCAAGGGATTTGGTATTGAAGTAATTTTATCACTTGTCATAGGCCTGAGCTCCACAGTTTTATAAACACTGTATAAACATGTAGCAAAAGGGCGGGTAAGGAGGGCAGAACGACATAATGAATGCATATACTCCCTGAGGTAGCTAATAACATGGAATGTCACATCAAAGCTTATAGTAACTGTCACTCTTGATAGAGCTAAAAAACAGAAATAAAAATCAAAGGGAACATCTGGCTTAAAAAGTGAAAGGAAGCAACAGAAGAGAACTTAGCCATATGAATGTGCTTTCACTGTGAATTGTCAAACTCAAGGGAAAGGTTTAGCAAAACATGATAGACTCTACTTACAAGGAACTCAGTTTTCTTAGCAAATGGATTTGGTAATTGGAATTTTTGTTCCTTCTTTTCCTCTGGGAGTGTGTGGATGAGAGTTAATTAATGTTGTAAAATGGTCCAGTGTCTGAGAATATTGCAATTTGTGAAAGATTCATATTGCACTTCATCTGTGTAATTTGGATGATGGTATGGAAATGGGTAGAGAAGTCATGAACTTACCAGTTCTCTACCCTCTGAGGCTTCAGTTGTAGGCATAGTTGGATAAAGAAACTTTTTTGAAAAGGTAAAAAATACCCAAATTTATAATAGAGAAGTGCGAGGCTAAGTTTATAGCTTTGTGCAAAACTCTTGTCAAGTTTATGCTATTGGGACAACTCCAAACTGCATACTGAAGATGAATTCCACAGATTCTAAGTCCCTATCTATTTCTACCTTATTTTTTCTTTTTCTCCTTTTCTTTTTTTGTCATGCTTCCAGGAGCTGCTTCTCTAGCCATTGCTGGGTAACAAATCACCTCAAAGAGATGGTGGCCAGTTCCTGGAAGAAATCTTGAGAAAAAAAATGTTCCAAGTGAGGAAAACAGAAGCTGTGTGGATTCGTATGACCAGCTTTATGTTTCTCCTGCTGAGCAACTAGTGGTTTTGGACTGCTTAGCATGTGATTAGCAGACCAACACATAACTCACTCTGCCTCCAGGAACCTTTCACAAATAGATCTACTCAGTCCTAGTAGAGAGAGAGAGAAAGAGAGAGAGAGAGAGAGAGAGAGAGAGAGAGAGAGAGAGAGAGAGTTAAAAATCACACATCTTAGATTTGCTATTTTCACAGCAGTCACAAAGACCCTGTGACAGTTAAATAATCTGATTTCCACTGGTGAAGGGGTAGAGTCTAGCCTGTGAATCAGGTTACAGCATGATGACCTCATTTGATGGTGCCAGAGAGCTCATGGAGGTCAAGTACAGACAGACCCTCTGCTTGATATTCTTGTTGCCAAGCCACATGGAGTCCTGCTGATGAGCCCTGAAGTTGGGAGAGCCAGGTGGAAACCCTTGCCAGTGCTCAGATGCTTCCACCACTACTGGATCCACAAGACTGTCCACTCACTCGCCTGTGATCTTTCTGTATTCTGTGTCATTACATGCGCTGCATGAGTCTGAAGAGGCACTTACAGACTGGTATCAGACATATGGGCTAATGTAGCACTCATGGAGTTGACCTGGACTGGGTTAGGGTGTTTGCTTAATAGACAGTTACTCTTCATATAGAGCTCTTTCTTATTCATATATGTGCCCTGGATTTGTTTCTCGAGTCAACCCCAGCTAAGACACTATGGTACCTTGGGTAGAGAGACAAATCATATAAATGGAGACTGGATGCTTCTTCGACCTCTGCCTGATGGTCGTTTCTCTGCCTTGGCTAGCCATAGGTTAGATTTACCATTGCAATTTCCTGGGTTGTTTTCTAAAAAGAATGTGGGAATTTAAAGTTTTGATTCCTAGAAATTGCCTTTGGTGATTCCTCTTTGAAATGGTGAAAATGAATGTGATTCGTGTATATTTTGAGCTTAGGGAGTGAAAGCACCATTTGAATTTCTCAGCGACTATGCTGCTTAGTTAAAATGACTGACGGAATGTCAAAATGGCTTAGAGAAAGCCTACCCCAGGCATCATGTAGTCAGAGACCTAATCCCATATTTTGTATTAATAGAATGGATAAGGATTATGATGAGATCGATATAGGATTGAACTTGATTGCTTTAAGAATTGATTTTAGGATCTGATTCTACTTTATTTATAGTGATTTCTTCTGCTTATTATTGTTGACATAATGATTCATAGAAATGATTTCTGGGAAGTACAAAAATGAAGAGCTTGTAAGCGCACTTGCCTTGAGCCATTATATTGGAATTTAAATGGGTTTAACACACTGACTCCGAAAAGATAAGTCACACCCAGTGTCTTGACTGCTCAGAACATTAGAAATTGAAGAGACTTGCCTTGGAGGCTGTTGACAGATTAAAGAATAAAAGGAATCTTTGGATTTTTGAATTTTTAACAAGTTTTTTTTCAGAAGCTAGAAAAAATCTGGAATCACAAAGAAAATGTTCTAGGACTGAACGTTAAAGAGAGCCTGTGGGCAGGAGCCACGTGTTAAGTGGAGGTAGGAGAAAGGCAACAACAGAGAGACAGGTTTAGATCACTGATGCCTGTGGCCCTGGCTCACAGAAACTAAAGAAGAAGAGGAGAGTTGATTGATTGGTCTGAAACTTATAGAGTTGTTTGGAACCTGAGTTGGTTTGGAATGTGAGCCTGTTGCATGACCTAGCCCAAAGAGGATGGTTGTTGAGAATTTGTGAAGGAGCCATGGTCTAAAGGTGAGGCAACCAATGTTGAGGGTGAGGCAGCCCACATTGAGTTGACAAAGAACCCAACCAAATGAAGAGAATATTTTTGAGCCTCTGAAGTAGTGCATTATGCTGTTGACTTTATGGAAGACCTGTCCTGATTTGAATTTGCTTATGGATGCAGATTCACAAGCCTCCAACTAGAATGAAGATTCTTCACATCAAAAAATATGATTGTCTTCTTAAAGCACTGGGTTGAGGTAAGCGATCAGTATAGAAATGGAATACCTCAAATTTGGACAATAAAGGCATGAAGTGGCTGGCTTACAAACTTTCATTGGTGTTGGAATGTATTCATGGGATTAAGGTGTAGGTGTTCAATTATACCCTAATTATAGTTATTATGCAGAGAAAATTGTTTTGTTCACTTATAGGATATTATGTTTAAATGATAATGGCACATATAGAATTGTATACTTTTTAGTTTTAGCCTGTTAGCTACAGATATTATTTTATTGTTGCTTTGTTAAAAGAGGTGGTCTGTGACAGTTACATAATTTAGTGTCCACTTACAAAGGGGTGAAATCTAGCCTGTCAATGAAGTTGCACCTTGGTTATCTCATTTGGAGGAACCATAATGATAGATAGCACATTGGTGACCAGGTACAGAAAAACTCTCTGTTTGCCATTCCTGTTGACAAACCAATGGAGCCATGATGATGACAACCAGAGTCCTGGAGCTGGAGGGGCCACATGGAGACCCCTGCCAGTGCTGAAATACTTCTACCATCACCAAATTCACAAGACTTCCCACCTACTGTCCTGTGGTCTTCTGCACTTTGTGTTATTGCATATGTTGCGTGATTCTGAAGAGAAATTTAAAGACTAGTATCAGATATATGGGTTAATATTGGAGTTATGCACTTAATCTGGACTGGGCTGGGACATTTTCTTTTTTTTTGCATCACTGCCCTCTGGTGGTGGGAGTAGGAGGTCCAGCCTTGCTCCTGGAGAGCTGCTGCTGGATTTGAATCTCCAACCCAGTGGGCCATAGTCCTGCGCACAATCACTACGCCACCAGGGCTCAGCCCTGATATTTTCTTAATATAGTTACTCTTTATATAAAACTCTTTGTTATTCATATTTGAGTTTGTTTCTCTAGTCAACTTGGACCAACACAGACTCTTAGGCGATAACAGAGAGAAAGAACAAACTTCATCTACTGATGAAAGAAGGGTTATAAATTTGCAACCAGTAACAGTTGAATTTATTCGTGGACATCAAAAGAAAATTCAACTCAATGTGACCACATCCAACTAAATCAAATCCACTAACATTGAATGATTCCAACATATAGTGACTGTATGTAGTGGGGTCTCTGCTGCTGTAAATCTTTATGGAAACAGAGTGTCATCTTTCAAACTCACAACAGCTTATGGAATTAAACTGTTGATCTCATGGGAAGCAATCCAACAGCTACCCGACAGTGCCTTCAGAGCTCCTGGAACTATCCTCTTAAAAGAAGAAAGCCAAACGCACTTCTGTATAGCTGGTTCTTCTTTACAGAAACCTTTACAGATAGATTTCCTGAAGCTACACAGATTCATAAGAACAGAAAGCCTCATCTTTAGCCTAAGGAGTGGTTGGTAGATTACAACTGTCAACCTGGCAACCAGCAACTCAACATGTGTAAATATACATGTGTATACATTTATAAACATTCATGTATGAATATACATATATTTATACACACATGTATACATATACAAATATTTGATCATGTATACAGATAACTGGAAGAGAATTCCAAACAGACAAATAAGTTAAACCAGAGCATTGCTTTTTCTTTTCCATTTCAAATGCCTTTTAAAATATTACAATCCTTTTAGTATTCAGTACAGTTTACTCAATTTAGGTCATGTCCTCTCACCTTAGGGGGTTCTTAAATCATTAAGGCCTCCCAAGGATCCGTGGCTGCTACTCTTATTAAGCGCCACTGAATCATTTTCGATGCACAATCCACTTGACTGGGTACCCTGTCCTAGATCGTTTTCTTGGCTGTAACCTTTATGGAAGAAGATTGCCAGTTCTTATTCTTACTGGTTGGTTTGAGCCAATACTTTTTTTGCTTAGGAGCAGAGCACTTAACCTTTTGTATCATCAGCTTCTATTCAAGGCATCCCCCTGCCACCCCCACTCCCCCCAAAAAAAGGTGGTATTGTCAGAATAATTTAATGGATGACCAAATAAGCAGGCTAGTTTTAAAGATGATAGTTTTGTGTGATCCTCAAATGATAAATATCTAAATTATTCTTGACAAAAAAAAGGTTCCTAACCCCCTAATAAGGACATAAATATTAGTTAAATTAATAAGTAATATATCTCTTACTATATGAAAAGTGTGATTTCTACTAACCATAACTTTTAAAGACTGTTCTGGTCTATGTAAATATAAATATGTCAATGTTTATGTATATGATACTCAGGCAGTCTCAAGGATTTAAATTAAATCTAATTCCCAAGTGTATCCTTAAGTAGAATTTTTAGATTAATTGCATCAGATGCCTACAGTTCTTAGCCTTACTTTGGTAGAAGAAAAGGTTCAAAACCTTTTCAGTGATTTAAAACTGTAAGTGCAGCAAGTGAAGTTGATTGTGGTGAAGAATTGGTTGTGAGTAGGGGTTGATTCAATCGTTTCAAAATCAGGGCAAATTTATAAAATGTTAATCAGGGCTTTGAAGATGGAAATGCCCTGCTCAAAGATAGCAGTCAGCTTTGAATGTGTCAATCTCTGTAGTCCTGCCAATAAGCCATCTCACACATCAGGCTTCTGGAAGGGCTCACCATGCCCCTTATAATCCTTTCCCATTTCAGTTACTGGGACATATCAGTCAAATTGTAAAAACCCTGGCCTCTTCCTGTTTTGCTTTGTGATCATGACAGAACTGGTCCAAAGCCCTACACGAAGGGAGTGAGTAGAGTTGTCTGTAAGTCAGGCACTCATAACCTGGAGACTGCCTGGCAGTAGGGGAGAGGTGTTAGAGAAAGGATGACAACAAAAATCAAAAACCAAAGGAGACAAACCCACTGCTCTCGAGTCAATTCTGATTCACAACAACCCTATGTCGAGTATCTGAGCTATACATCTTTCTAGGAGAGGAGAGCTTCAACGGTCACCCAAGGAGTGTCTATTGGATTTGAACTGTTGACTTTGTAGTTAGTAGTCAATGTTATAGTAACCAGCTATGTGACTATGACTCCTTGAATTGTAATATAGGCAAATAGACTTATATTCCAGGCATTTTTTTGGAGCACCAAAAATGTAAACTCTCTGCTGGAACCTATGCTCTTTGAGGTCAGATTATCGCTAATTCTGGGTTTACAACCTAGAAAATTGTGTGTGTGCATGTTGTGTATATATGTGTGTGTATGTTTGGGGTATGTATATATACAAATGCATGACCAATATATATTAAGGTATTCACTGCACTGCATCATCCTATTTTCCTAATGAGACCACAGGATTATTATGCATCATGGTCATTCCGTGACCCATAGTATCAAGCATGGGTCAGACAAACCACTTCAATGCATCTTACCAAGTGACCACATTCTTTTTCCTTCCCTTTTTCTCACTAATAAATGCTTTTGATCATTGATGAAATTAACCAAAGGCTGTTAAAGTATAGGACAATTTCATATTTATCAAAAAATCAAGATAAAAATATAAATTTATGTTTGTGGGTTGGTGAAGG
>PVJH01027114.1:0-29066 GCA_004026705.1 Nesogale talazaci | reverse complement strand
CGGAGACCGCTCGCTCGAGGGAGCCGCGGGGACAGAGAGCTGGAGACGCTGCAGTCCGGGGCGGAGATGGGACGCGGACTGGGAGAGACCGCGCTGGAGAGACACCCTAGGGAACAGAGACAGCTAGAGAAAGACAGAGACAGAGAGATCCTGGGGAGAAGAAATAAACACAGCCTAGGCGAGAGAGAGAGAGAGAGAGAGAGAGAGAGAGAGAGAGAGAGAGAGAGAGAGCGCTCCAGGCGTCAAAACCCAGAAAAGGACCCTTCCATCGCCCCACCTACGAGTTCTGGGTGGTTTGTGGGCCCCAAACAGACCCAAAGGAAAAGAAACTATGAGGTATAAAGCGCATGGAAGCCCCACCTGGACCCCCCCCCCCCCCGGGGCTGGAGCCAGTGACTACTGCCACCTCCGTCCTTCGCAGAAGCTCCAGGATGTGGACAGACTCTTGCACAAGCCTTGGTGGGTTTCTTAGGGAGGTTGGGTTTGTGCCTGCTGCCTGCTGGGAGCCAGGGAGCCATAGCCCTGCCCCAGTGGGGCACAGAGATGGTGGGAAAACCAGGGCGATCCGGACAGGCCCTCTCTGGGGCCCCACACATGTCCCAGTGTCCCTGCTCCTGGAAAAGGGTGGGTTGTCACCGGTCCTCCAACAGCAGCTCAGAGACCTCTATTCGCAGGATGCCCTGCCTCCCAGGCATCAGGAGGGCTTTAGGAGCCTCCGTGGCCCGGTGGGTTAAGCTTTGGGCTGCTAACCACCAGATCTGACCCATCAACCACTCTGGGGGCAAAAAATGAGACTGTCTGCTCTCACGAGAGTTTGCTGCTCCAGAAACCCTGGGAGCTCTGTCCTATAGATTCGTGATGACTTGGGGGTCGCTCAACAGCTCTTGTATAGTAAACAGATACGATGTGTACAGGGAGGCGCTATGGGGAGGAGTCGGCGCTGACAGAAGGTTGATGGCTTGCACCCCCCGAACTGTTGCTCCGAAGAAAGAGGTGGCCCTCTGTTTCTGTAAAAACTCCCCAAACCAAACTCACTCCCATGGAGTCCACTCCGATTCATGGGGACCCCGGAGGACAGGCCAAAACGGCCTCTGTGAGTGTCCAAGACTGTCACTCTTCACAGGGGAGAAAGCCTCATCTCTGTCCCGAGGAGCGGCTCGTGGTTTCAAACCACCCACCTTGAGTTTCGCCGCCCGACACGTAACCAGGAAGCCACCTGGGAGACCCTGCGAAGCAGTTCTGCTCTGGCTGGCAAGGTGATCCTCCAAGTCAGAATCACAGGGCAGCAACCAGTAAGGTCCAGCGGGAGTCCCTAGGCCAGGCAAATAGGTAACTGCTGGGCTACTCACCTAAAGGTTAGTCGTTCACATCCGTCCAGAGGTCGCTCCGAAGATGACTTACTTGTGAAAATCAGCCCTTATGGATCGTGGCAGAGTCGAGGGAAATGAGGGCAACTCTCCGTGAACCATTTTGACATCATAACGGGCTCAAGCATAACGATCATCATGATGACGGCCTGGGCCCAGGTGCCTCACCAGAGCTCCTAACCCAAAGGCTGGAGGTTCAAGGGCACCCGGAGGTGCTTTGGAAGAAAAGCCTGGCTGACCTGCTCCTCCATTGAAAACCCACCGGGACATGATCCTACTCAAACACCCCGGGAGAAGAGCGCGTGGTGGACGCAAGAGGCCGTTGACTCTGAGGCTGGGTCAGTTCCATGGCAACTAGCTTTTGTTCGTCTTTATTTGATTTCTAGGCACATGATCTCATTGTATACTTACGGTGACTTCTTGTTAGGTGCTGTCAGTCGGCACAGCAGCAGCAAAGACCGCCCGGTCCTAAGCTGTGCTAAGTGCTTACAATGGTGGCCCTGTAGAGCCCAGGGATGCCGCCACGGCTTCGGTCCATCTTGTGAGGGTCTCCTCTTTGTCACTGCCCCTCGACTTTACTCCAGCGACACAGTAACCAAGAGAGTCGATAAGATGTTCCCCCGAATTCTGACAAGGGGAACAAACCGGGTGGCGGGGACACTTGGAGATTCCTTCACTCACCCAGTGCTCACACAGCCCTAAGTGACCCAGCTCAGCTGGGTTTGAAGCAGAGTCTGTCTGATTTCAAGATCCTGGATCTCACACATCCCATCATGCTGTTACGGCTGTGCTGGCAGCTTCTCTGTGTCAGCCCTCATGACAGCCCTTGCCCCTGTCTGGAGAACAGCCCCACCGACTGGATCTGGAGGCCCACAGAGATCCCCGCTCCTCACCCTCGCTAGCTAGTCCCAAAGTACTGCTGACACTGGCTGACAATTAAGGCAGGCTGGCAGACAGAGCAGACACATCAGGACTCAAAGGGATTGGATTAACTGGTGGGAGTGAACTTCCTGTCTCAGAAGAATTGTCCTTAATTGAAGGAAGGAATAACTAGCAATTTAGATCCGCTGACCGGCTGCCTTCAGAAGAGAGACATGGGAGCCCCCTCCCCTCCCTTCCCGTGCCTCCTGGACCGTCCAGCTTTCCCTGCCTGATGAGGGTGGAGATAGATGTCAGAGTTCTGGCCTGGGCTCTTCCTCTGAGTCCGGGCGCCCAGCCCATGTCCTCAGACTCCTGGCCATTCTGCTTGCCTCTGCAATAGGCAGCTCCTGGGCACGGGTGAGTGTGACAACCCAGAATGTGGAGAAGCCAAGACGCCATGCAGTCTTGTCTCAGGACTGGGGCTACAGGGACCCAGGTGGACAAGCTAGAGAGCTCCAGGGAGGCAAAGGATGGGTTCTGGCTGGAAGGACAACTTCTCAAAATGGCCAGGCCTGAAGATCTCTCCTGGACAGATGGTTTCTAAGTCCTTGCAAAGGCGGATCACCAGACACCGACGTGGCCTTGTGGAGGGTCAGTTGGGGCTGGTGCAGCCCAGCTCAAGCCTCTTTATGGACAAGGCTATGATGGCCGGTGGAGTTGAGGATGGCCATGCTTGCTGGGCCCGGGTTTGGCCGCCATAGTGGTCCAGATCATCAGGAGTGAAATAGCCACCTGGTCCCCACCTGATCATGGGATGCAGAAGGAGGTCGTCAGTAGGACCGGGCCCAAATCACGCCCCTCTGCCTCGGTGCCTGAGACAGAGAAGAAGGCAGCATGGGGACCCACTGTCCCTCCCAATGCCACAGTGTCCTTTCTCCCCTGGAACTTCTCTGGCCTGGTGTGAGAACTCGTCCTCCCTCTCGCTTTATTGGTCCCCAAGTTTTAAAGTCAAATGGTATCGACTGCCATGGTGCCATCGACTGCCACCATCACGGCAGTCGGCTCCTCCCATCATAAAAGCAGGCCTGGAGACAGCGCCTCTTTCTCGGAATCTCCCAGAAGAGCCCTGAAAAGAGGGGGCTTGTTCGCACCATCTCCTCCTTGCCCGGCCTGCCCAGTTATTGTGGAGTCAGCCCCAACTCATGGCAGCCAGGTGCAGGACAGAGTGACCCCTGGGCCAGTCTGGCACCATCTCTGTAAACATCAGTTGGGTCTGCGTTCATGGCTCTCCCCAGTTCTACCCGCCACCCAGGTCACCGGACACCCTGTACCACCACCCACTGGGGTTCACTGGTCTGTGCCTGTCTCCACGGCCCCCTTCTGTGGGCCATCCTCGGTCACTCCTGGGCAGTTATGTTGGCAAACCACAACTAACCCACAAGGCAGATGCTGGGGCACTGAGCTTCCTTTATCATCTCTGCAGAGGCCATGAAGTTTCCTGTAAGATCAGCAAACAACCCTGAGGGGCCCTCTAAACCCCCTCCCAACTTCTCTGTGTATAAGGCCCTCCACCGAGACAAACCCCCATGCCGGAGACCAAGCCCAGGGTTCCTCCTCTACTTGTGAGTGTGGTTCCATTTGGGTGAGCTGGGAAATAGAGACAATGTGTTCAGCGTTTTCAAAAGATGTTTGCGGACCCACTGCAGAATTGGTTATACTGGATCACGACAGATTTTTGCCTAGGTGGCAAGATGAGTGGAGACTCGGCTCTGTATCTCATTTCAACAATTGCTGGTCAGCTCACTCTGTCTTGCTGCTGGGTGGAATTTTGAAGAGAGGTCCTGGGGAAGAAAGCCGGGCTGGGGGAGCTTTTCAGGAAAAGGGGTAGTTGGGTGGAGGTGGGAAAGATGTAGCAGCTGCTTAATGGGGAACTGAGCAAAAGAGTTGATGAAGGGGAATATTCAGTGGGTTCTGTGGGACTCCCCTCTTCTACTCCACATGCAAGCCCCAAACCAAACTCATTGTCATCCAGCTGATTCTGGCTCACACTCACTCTACAAGGCAGAGTAGAACTGCTGCTGCGGGTTTCTGAAACTGTCACTCTTTTTTTTTGGGGGGGGGGGACATCACTGCCCTCTGGTGGGAGTAGGAGGCCCAGCCTTGCTCCTGGAGAGCTGCTGCTGGATTTGAGCCGCCAACCCAGCGGGCCGCAGTCCCACACACAACCACTGCGCCACCGGCGCTCAGCAACAGACGGTCACTCTTCGGGAGCTGAAAGTTTCGTCTTTCTTCCAAAGAGCAGCCTGTGGTTTCAAACTGCTGGCCTTGCGGATCGCAGCCTACTGCCTAATGACGGCATCCCCAAAGCTCCCTGCTGCGACAGGGGTGTTATTATCCATGGCCGGTGTCCCTGGGCGACTTAAATGCTCAACAGCTGCTGGCCGTCGGTGAGGGTACAAATATCCAGAGAACCCTGGTGATGGGGGAACAGACCCCCGGGAGTGAGTAACGACCGGGCCCGTCCCCAGGCAAACATCAGCCACTCCAGACCCCAGATGAAGAAAGGCTGGCCAATCTGCTTCTGAAACCCATCACCATTTGAAAAGCTTCCATGGCACGCAGGTCGCTCCCCTCTGACTCCCAGAGGACCCCCCCCCCCAGGGTCAGAGGACACTCAACAAGAACCGGTTGGGTTGAGTTACCAACTGTTTGCAGCTGGAGGTACAGTTCTGCTGTAACTGCTGTCTGGAGGTCTTTGGGTTACACTTGGTGGCAGTCCCATAGTCTACTGTCAAATGGAGGAAGGGGTGGAGGCTAGCCTGTCAATCCGGTCGCAGCTCGAGGACCTCATTTCGAGGTGTGAAGGAGATCAATAGCTCACTGAGGCCAGACACATGCTCTCTGCTTGACCTTCCTGTTGAGAAGTCACATGGAGCGACGCTGGTGGCAGCCAGAGCTCGGGAGCTGGAGGAGCCACGAGGAGACCCATGCCAACAATGAGATACTTCCACCACTACTGGATCCACCAGACTTTCCATCCACTGGCCAGGGATCTTCACCGTCACTGCATGTGTTGCATGAATCTGAAGAGGACTCTATAGACTGATATCAGACATATGGGCTAATATCGGACTGATGGACTTGAACTGGACTGGGCTGGGATGTTTTCTTAATGTACAATTACCCTTTTATATGAAGCGCTTCCGTATACACATTTGAGTGTCTCTGGATTTGTTGCTCTTGTCAACACAGACTAACACACATTTTGTGGTCCTTAGCTGCTGACTTATGGTGACCACACACACACACACACACACACACACAGAGAGAGAGAGAGAGAGAGAATGGAATGGAACACAACTCTGCCTGCTCCTGAGCTGTCCACAATGGGTTCTGGATCCCGTCATTATGACCCATGGGGTCTCCTTGGCTGACTTTTAAAAGTACATCGTCAAGACTTTCCTCCTAGTCCATCTGAGTCGAGATGCTCCCCATGAAGCAGTTCAGCTTCTTGGCAACAAGCAAGCATCCGCTGGCAGTCGAGTGCGTGAGGTGCATGAGCCAGCACAGGGGTACACCTCTCCAAGGTGCAGCCCCACTGACCCTGGTGCTGCAAAGAGCCAGCAGGGGCAGCCGCTCCAACAAGCAAGTTCTTGCCTGACTTTGGAGTTTGCTGCCCCAGCCCCTCACCCATGGTGGTCTGTTTCTCATAGGTTCCAGAACTCCAAGCATGAGACCGCTGTAGCTGTAGATGGTGAGGCACTAATGAAGCAGGAGATGGAGGAATGAGTCATTAATGAGACGGCAAGGTTCCCCGCAGCAGGGGATGGCAATCCGGTGAGGTGAATGGATGAGGCAGGGGGCTTTCTCTCCACCCATTATCTACCTGCACGTTCACTAGTGACTGGGCACGCTTCATCATAGGTGTGTCTCTCTGAGGGGAGGCCATGCTGTGTGGCCCAGATCTGCTCCTCCGTGGAATGACAGTGTTGGATGGAGCCTGTGGGACCATCTGTGCCCAAACCATCTGTATCCGTTCGCACCTCAGATGTACATAATAGGCTTGCCCTTGGCCTGCTTCTCAGCCCATTGCCTTGCCCACCAGTCTGGGCCCAGGGCCCATTTTGGGTGTTTCTTTTGTCCCTCACCCCTATCCTAGTTCCCTCCCCAGGGATCCACTCCAATGTCACAACGCATTCTCCCAATCTCATGTTGGAGCCCTTACTCACACGTGTATGTGCACAGACATCACATCATTGCGCCTCCTCCAAACCTAAAAGCATTGCAGAAATGGCATCGCCTTGGGTAGTAGGTTCTGCTTCTTTCTTTTTCCCCCCCCTCAGTATTTCCTATTTTGGGTATATATACACACACACATACAGTTGTATATTGTCATTTTAGAAGGACCCCAAAAGATGAGCAGTTCAAACTCACTAGCCATTCTCAACAGGACAAAGATGAGACAGTCTGCTTCTGTATAGATTCCAAAAACAGACAAAACCCCCCAAACTCACAGCCACTGAGTCCATTCCAATTCACTGTGACCCCACAGGACAGGGTAGACGTGCCCCTGTGGTTTTCTGAGATGGTAACTCTTTATAGAAATAGGAAGCCTCATCTTTCTCCTGCAAAGAGGCTGGTGGTTTCAAACTGCCGACCTTGTGTAACCACCTCACCACGAGGGCTCCTGTAAGGTGCCCAACCCCAGCAACCTTATGGGGCACTTCCACTCTGCCCTACGTGTCACTGTGAGTCAAGAACCACTCGGTGGCGCTGAGTTACTGCCTTCTGGGCCCATTTTTTTTCAGCCTGCGATTCAGATACATTCATGACAGTTGCAAATTCTGTTCCGCCCACCCCATTATCTTTTTTAAAAAACGCCTCATCACCCTCAAACAGAAACTCAATACCCCCTTAACAGTCACTTCCCATTCCACCCCCAGGCCCTGAATGAATAATATCTTTGACATCTCCGCTGTGGATATCTGTAGGCTTCGCTTGTTCCCTCTGGTCCACATTCTTGGGAGGGGGTTTCCTTTGTTCACTGTTGCGAGAGGCCATCCAGTTGGTCCCGACTCCAGGACGGGACCCAGCACTGCTCAGTCCTGCAGCCGCTCCTGTGTTAGAGCCTCGGGTCGCAGCCAGTGTGCCCCTCCTCTCCCTGCCTGAGAGTCTTCTTCTCTGTGGGGCTGACCTTCTATTATGCCAAGGACGACGTCCCTTTCCAGAGACAGGCACCTCCTGCCAATCGGCCCAAAGTGAGTTTCATACCCATTAGCAGTCACAAGAGATGCCACAGCGAACATCTTCCTAGTTTCATCCTGGCCACTGGACCACATACATGGGATTGGCCTGGTGGGGCCATAGAGAAGGACATGGTACTTCATGAAGTAAAGCTGCCAAAGATGACACTTGGGCTGAACCCAAGTGGCGTCGTGGTTGTGTGCGGGACTGCGGCCCACTGGGATGGAGGTTCAATTCCAGCAGCGGCCCCACAGGAGCAAAGGCTGGGCTTCCTACTCCCACCACCAGAGGGCAGGGATGCCAAGAAAACCCAAGCAAACAAAAAAGAAGGCACTCAACAGGCTGGCTGACACCGTGACTGTGAGAATGGACGCAACTCTCCCCTGTCATGGGGGTGACGGGGGGCCAGGCAGGGCTCCCCTCTGCCATGCACGGGGTTGCTATGACACAGCACCGGACACCCCGACAAGAGCATATCCTCCCTCTGCTCAGAAGGGTTCTTCCTGGTCGGGGGAAGTCGGCCGGCAAGTGACTCAGACGCATGTGCAAGCCGGATATTGGGGAGAGGCGGAAGGAACCCCAAGAAAGGGTCGTTCTGTCCATGGCCCTGTCTGCAGGGGAGACTTGGCTTTAAACCTGGAGACCTCTGTTGGGCTTCAGATTTGAAGGGGAAGCACATCTCTTACTTTCAGTCAATCCCTGAATCCCATTTCAGCTGTCAATCTGCACTGACCGGAAACCGCTTCCCAAGCTTTGTTGTCTTTCTCTCCTCCTTGTTGAGGGGAAAGGAGCCCGGGGAGGCAGAGTGGGCCCCCTGCTGGCCTGAGACCTGCAAGGTCAGCAGTTCAAAACCGCCAGCCACTGCGCAGGAGCACGACGGGGCCTTCTCCTGCACGACGGGGCCTTCTCCTGCCGGGGAAGCGTTTCCGTCTCATAGCCCCAGAAGGGCAGTCCTCCTCCGTCCTGTCGGGCCACATGCGTCAGCCTCCACTTGATGGCAGTGTGTTTTCTCTTTCTTCCTTCCTCCTTTTTTTTTTTTTTTACAAGAGGAAAAGGAGCCCTCGTGGCATAGCAGGTTATGAATTGTGCTCCACACCACAAGGTCAGCCGTTTGAAATCACCAGTCGCTCCTCTGAAGAAAGATGAGGCATTCTTCCGTACAGAGTGGCTGTCTCAGAACCCACAGGGCCCCTCCTACCCTGTCCCCCAGGGTCGCCGTGCATCAGCAGGGATTCTGTGGCTGTCGGTCATGAGCTAAGTCCACAGGGAGGGCTCTCGCTGCACCGTGCAGGGGTGGACTTCCAAACAGAGACAATTAAGCATCTCTCTGGGATCAGTGGACCGCTACAGACAAGTTTTCTCAGGAATTCAGGAATACACCTGTCTCCATCTTGTTAGGGTGCTCTCTGACCCCCCCCCAAAAAAAAACCCAACACAATTGGTTTCAGAAGGCATCTGCTGGGTGCATTAAATTCAAGGCAGAAGGGGGAACTCTGAAGGTCAAGGTGGTTGTTGTGAGGGTGGTTACAAACGGGTCATCCGGATGAATTTTCTAAAAGGACACGGGCTTGGACGCAGGATGGCCATAGGGCCTTATTCGGGAGACCACTGCCATCAAGTCAATTCTGACACGCCGCACTCAAAGACTCGTGACCCTACACGCCAGTCTGACTCACAGTACGGGTAGAACTGTCCTTACGGGTTTCTAAGCCTGGAACTCTTGACCAGACTACAGAGCCTCGCCTTTCTCTCCAGGGTCAGTTGGGAGGGTGCAACTGCTTGCGGTTAGCAAGCTCCTCCAGTCAAATTCAGAGCCGCCCTGGAACGTCACCGCCGGAGAAGCCAGCCTCCTCTTTCTCCCCCAGAGGAGCAGGTGTGCAGGACCCACCACACTGACGTTTAGACGGTGCCACTGTGTTCGTCTGGGTGGACTAGAGAGACAAATCCATAGAAAGTCTTAAGTGTATAAGAAAGAGGTTTTTGGTGGGTTTTTTTTTTGTTTTTTTGGGCATCACTGCCCTCTGGTGGTGGGAGTAGGAGGCCCAGCCTTTGCTCCTGTGGAGCTGGAATTGAACCTCCAGTGGGCCCCAGCCCAGTGGGCCCAGTGGGCCCCAGTCCCGCGCACAACCACTGCTCCACCGGGGCTCAGCCCAAGAAAGAGGTTTTATACAAGAGCAATTGAACATTGAGGAAAACATCCCAACCCGGTGCAGTCCAAGGCCATAAGTCCAATATTAGTCCATAAGCCATGACATCGAACGCAAGATGATCATAAGCCAGATGGGTGTGGTCTTGTGTGTCCATAGCGCTCGGGTTGCTAGCATCTCAGCGCTGGCAGGGGCCTCTCTGTGGCTTTTCAACCGTCTCAGCACCGGCAGGAGTCTCTCCGTGGCTTCTCTGGCTTCAGAGGTCTGGTTCCATCTCCTCCAGGATGTCTCACAGGAGTCAGCCTTGTGTCTTGTCAGCAGAGCATCTCCAAGGGACTGAGTGGTGAGTCTCTCACCTCCAAGGGGGAAGTACAGTCAGATTTCCTAGAGTTCTCAGGAGGAAGTCATGCCCACACAGAGGTCTCCTTGGCCATCTCCTGATTGACAGGCTAGACTCCACCCCTACACCCTCAATCCTCAAATTGACACCAGGTTAGGTGACTGCCACCGCCACGCAACTCAAATCCAAGCTCATTGTCATCGAATTGATGCTGACACGTAGTGACCATAAGGGTTGGCGTAGCGTAGTCCTTGTGGGGTTACCAGACGGAATCTTCATGGGAGCAGAGTGGCGACTGGGACCTAGTGCTGACCTGTGACTGGCAGCCAGACTCGTGACCACTACAGCACCAAGTCCCTATGAGGAAGACAGTCTAAGAAAACAGAACACTGCACTGGCAGGGGGGAAAGGACGGGGGCGTTGCCATGAGAAAGTTCTCCCATCACAACAGTTTACCTGCTCCTTCTTCTTCGAGGGTAGCAAGGGCTGTCCTCGCCACATCCACCCTCCAGCCCTGATCTTCTTTCCCTGGGGACTTCCTGCTCCCACCAACACGCAAAAGAACTGACCCCACGTGAGTCCCTGAACGATGTCCAAATTGCCTTTTGGATGCGGCGTCAATCCAAGCAGGTGGAACTTTTCGGGGCAGGGTTCGAGATGGAAGCGCTGCCCTCGGGAGCCTCCGGATCTCAACAGAGGGCACGTCCTGAAATAACAGCTCTGCGTTTGTTTGGGTGACGTCACTTTTGACATGAAGGTTTCTGTGATATGGTAGCAATTCATTTTGACTTCACCACGATGAGGACAGTGACTCTCGGGGACCCCCATGGGCAACCAAAGGGGGCTCGCTGTGTGATGGTCCCGAACCCGGCGACCATCAGGTCTTTATCTCTGGTCACTCTTCCTCCAGGAGGAAGCGCTGCTAGAACCTACCTAGCTTCCTTCCGCTGCCTGAGAGCTGGTGGTGGGTCGGACAGCTGGGAACTGAGCCCAGGCCACGGGAATGGTCTGGACGGTGACGACTTGCTGAGGACGAGTGACAAAGGGGAGTTCTTCACCTCCCACCCTAGCCACCGGGATTCAATGCTCCGTCGATGGGAGCCCTGGTTGCAGAGTGGATTGTACACTGGGCTGGTAGCTGCAAGGTCAGGGGTTTGAAACCACCTGCCAGTCCCCGGGAGAAAGACGAGACTAAGTCCGTTCCTGTAAAGAGTCATGGTCTTGGAAACCCACGGGCACAGTTCCACTGTGCCCTATAGGATGGCTGTCAGTGTTGACTTGATGGCAGTGAAAATCTGTGCCAAAGAACGGTTGTTTTTTTTTTGTGGGGGAGGGGGGGCATCACTGCTCTCCGGTGGTGGGAGTAGGCGGCCCAGCCCCACTGCTGGAATTAACCTCTGTCCCAGTGAGCCGCAGTCCTGTGCACAACCACTACGCTACCGGGGCTCAGCCCCCAAAGAACGGTTTTCAATGCTTTATAATTGCCACCTGATTTAATCCTTCCAGTAATGAGGTAAGGTATTACTCATTCCCATTTTAGAGGTAAGGAAATGGAGACCCCCCAAGAGGCTAGGCATCTTTCTTTAAGTCACTCAGCTAAAAATGAGCAGAGCAAGCATTCAAGCCCAAGCTTCCTGCTGTCCACGCTCCAACTTAAACCACTAAAACCCCAAAGTCAAATGCACTGCCATCGAGTCGATATAGACTCACACAGAGCCTATAGGACAGTGTAGCACTGGCCCCGTGAGTTTCCGAGACTAAAACTCTTTAAAGAAGTAGGAGACCTCATCATTCTTTCCGGGGAGCAGCTGGTGGTTTCAAACTGGTGCCCTTGCGGTTTGCAGCAACCCAACACATCATCACTGTGTCACCAAACCAAACTGTGCCACGGATCAGAATTGCGTGGATAGCGGTGAGTTTGGCTTGGTGACGTAGTGATTACATGCTGGGCTGCTAACCACCAGGTCAGCAGTTCTAAACCACCAGCCCTCTGCAGGAGAAAGACCGGGTTCCCCACTCCTGAGAAGAGCGACAGTCTCGGAAAGTTACATGGGGTATTTCTTTTCTGTCCCATACAGCCTTTATGCATGGGAAGACTTTAAGAAAAAAAGAGCTGAGCCCCGGTGGCGTAAATGGTTGAGTGCGGGACTGCAGCCCGAGGGCTTGGCGGTTCAAATCCAGCGGCGGCTCTCAGGAGCAGCACTGGGTGGCGCCCACGACCACTGGAGGCAGTGATGCCCAAATCAAAAAAAAAAAAAAAATGAGAAAACTGAAGACAACAATGAGACACAGAAGAGGCTCTATCACTCATTCAGAGGCCACCTTTGGCCAAGTGGCCACCCTGCCCTGCCTCCATGTAGCCAGCAACAGCCCACCAGACTCCTCCCGCAAGTTTCCCTTAAGCCTTTCCAGCAGGGCTCAGATCCAGCGGATTCCCCTCCCACCATCCCAAACCCCACAAGGGAGAAGCCCGGGCAGGAGGGAGGGGGTGAACCCAGGCCTGAGTCAGTGCCTCCGAGGCCATCAGCGCCATCCGCCAGGCTGTCGCCGACCCACCCCCAGGGGCGATCTCCCCGGGCTCACGTTGGAATTTGAAGGCATCTGGTCAGAATGCCTAAAAGGCTGGATTTTACAAGGGATTTGAGAGTGAATTGACTCCACTTATTAAAGATAGACTAGATTACACGCCGAGTGAAAGGACGCTCGGGAGATCCCGGGCCCCGCCGCCCTTGGCCCAGCGGCTCCAGGTAAACCACGGCGGGCGGGCGTCTCTCCTCGGAGCAGATGCCAATTACATTAGCGGCGGCCGGGCCGCGTCTGTCCGGGCGCAGGCTGGCGGCCCAGGCCGCCTGCTGATGGATAGAGAGGCAGTTGGAGAAATCCCCTCGGGTGATTAGATGCAAATCTGTTCCTGAAGGCTGAGGGAACAGTATTCCTGGGAAGCCTTGACTTAAGTTATGGGGAGATGGCATGCGGGGCGGAGGGAAGAAAGGGGAGCCGGCGGGGGCGGGGGCTCTGGGCGGTAGGGGCGCTACAACCGCACTTGGTTTTTAGGTCGAGCTGGCTGGCAAGCGCTATGCTAGTTGCAAGGTGGGCGGTTCAAGCCCACCAGCTGCTCCCCAGGAGAAAAAACGAGGCTGTCAGCCTTGGAAACCCTGCTGGATCCCTTGGGAGTCTGCCCCCCACTCAACGGCAGTGGGTTTGGTTTCAGATGCCCAGATGGTGCTGTGGGGCCCGCGTTGGACTGGTCTGCTAATCTATGGGTCAACTGTTCAAATCCACCAGCCGGACTGTGAGAGACGGATGAGACTGTCTGCACCCCCTAAAGACTGACCGCCTTGGAAAGTCTATATGGAGCTGTTATGCATCGGAATGCAGATGACCGCTGTGCCTTGGTGGGTTGGTTTGGGATTCTAAGTGAAAGAGTCCCCGGATGGAGTGAAGGATTATGGTGCCCGAGGCTGCCATGGAAAGATGTGAGCCTCAGAGGGGCAGCAGGGAGGGAGGGGAGAAGTGAGGCTTAAGTAGAATGATGGGGGGGGGGGACGCTGAACCCCAGTGGCATAGTGGTTGAGTGTGGGACTGCGGCCCACTGGGTTGGCAGTTCAAATCCAGCCAGCAGCTCTCCAGGAGCAAGGCTGGGCCTCCTACTTCCACCAGAGGGCAGTGATCCCCCCCAAAAGAATGATGATGGCAACAAATGTACAAGGGTACTTTGCATACAGTGGATGGATGGATGGGTTGTGATATGAGTTTCATGAGCCCCCCAATAAAATGATTACAAAATAAGTCCAAAGTATAAATAAATAAATTGATTGGATTGGATTCAAAAACAAAAGACGTGAACCTCTGATTCCCTCAGAGATGCCCTGGAGGGAAAACTGGCAACTGACTGAAGGATGAAAACAGAACAGAACAAACGCACGCCCCTTCATAACAACTCCTGGGTAACAGCAGAGGTGAGAGGGTGTGGTCCACCGGCTATAGGAGACTGGAGAAACCTCACCACCAGCCATCCTCACAGGCCCCGCCAAAGAGCAGCCGGGCCAGCCACCACCTTCCGCTCCATGAGTGGAGTCCAACGCACAGCGATCCCAAGGACAGCGTAAACTGCCACCCCCTGGGGGGCATCTGAGACTGTAACTCTTTTTGGGGGGAGCATCACTGCCATCTGGTAAGAGTAGGAGACCCAGCCTTGCTCCTGGAGTGCTGCTGCTGGATTTGAACCAACCCAGTGAGCCGCAGTCCCACACACAACCACTATGCCACCAGGGTTCAGCCGAGACTGTAACTCTTTATGGCCATCGAAAACGTTGAACTCTACAGTAAGCTGGTGTTTTAAAATGGGCGATTATGTGCGGCCCTTGAACGATATTATAGACATCCTAATGGCCTTTGGCAGAGCATGGGCCCCACCCTGTGTGACAGTACCACCGTTCCATCGAGCTCCATCTGGGCGGAATCATTCACCGGGCTGCTCTCCTCAGTGCTGGTCTCAAAAACCAAACTCACTACCACGGATCCAGCCGGTTCCGACACACAGTGACCCTGCAGGACAGGGTGGAACTGTTCCCGTGAGCGTCAGAGAGCGTCATTCTTGACAGGAGCACAGAGCCTCTTCTTTCTCCTAAGGAACCCGGGGTAGATTTGAATTGCTGACCTTGGGGTCAGAAGCCCAATGCGCCGCCAGCGCTGCTCTCAGTGCCCCTGGGTGGGTTCAAACTGCCAGTCTTTAGGTTCGTTGGGGAACTTCCAAAAGAGCAGAGCTGTGGGAAACCCTTGGGGGTTGAATTTGGTCTGAAACTCACGGATCTCTGAGAGCTGGAATCAACTCAATACCAGCCTTCTCTTTGGGTCCTGGGTGGGCGCGGGGTTGCGTTCTTGCTGCTGGAGACAGACAGTGGGAGTGAAGTCCGTCCTGACTGATCACACACCAGACACAGAAGGAAGCTGGAGCCCAATGAAGCTTTCTGCCACCCAGTTAACGCATGGCAACCCGAAAACACCGGCCCCTGTGGGCTTCCCAGGCTGGAACTCTTGATGAGACCCCTCTTTCTCCCTCGGAGAGCAGCTAGTGCTTTCTAACTGTTGAACTTGGGAATCACAGCCCAAAGCGCACACCAGGGCTCCTTAGGAATGCATGTGAAAAAAAAACAAAACGTACATAACCTTCAAGGTCACGTTAACCCTGTGTGTTAGACCAAAAAAAAACAACAACTGCAACAATGTAACAGTTAGTCTTCCTGTAAACTGGCCTTGAGATCTAGAGAACATCCTGAATCTCTCACCTCAAAATGTGGCATTTGGCACAACTCTAATCCCAGAGAGGACAGCAGATTAGGATCCCATATCACCCTGGCCCTTACTGTGGGGAGTCAAGGTGAGAACTTCCCCTGTCAGTCCCGAGTCTCTGCTTCTCTCCTGGGCAGAGGCCAAGGCACCTTCCTCTAGAGCCGCAGTTCTCAACCGTCCTCACGCCAACACCCTTTAGAACAGTTTCTCATGCGGTGGTGACCCCAACCATAAAATTATCTTCACTGCTACTTCATCACCGTACTCTTGCTACTGTTATGAATTGCAATACAAATATCTGATACGCAGGATGTATTTTCGTTGTTATAAATTGAACATCATTCAAGCACAGTGATTAATCACAAAACAATGTCATTATATATTGTGAAATACTTATGTTTTCCGGTGGTCTTAGGAGACCCTTGTAAAAGGGTCGTTCAACCCCCAAAAGGGTCATGACCCACAGGCCGAGAACCGCTGCTCTCGGGTTTTATTCTCGCTACTGAGACTCTTCCAGCTGCTGCCAACCTTGGACAGATGTTAGCTGTTAGCTAAGTCTACAGATGTGGACCCTAGCCTGGAACTCCCATTGCAGTCGTAATACATTCTGAGTCTCCAGTTCTAAATGAGTGCTGTGAGGTCTTCCCTTCTGTGCTTTGCAGTAAATCATCTAAGTACATGATGATCAGCCTGAGTATCTATTCATCCCCAGATGAAAACCTTCTCTGCCATGATCTTCTGGGGTCGCCAGAGTCTGAGTTGACTTGAAGGCATTTGGGATGGGTACTTGTGGTAGTCACATGATTTGAATGTCAACCCAAATATGTAAAGGTGCAGGAGCAGAGTTTGGCCTGTCAATCAGATCACAGCCTAAGGGTGCCTACTTGTGAGTGTGGCCTTCTCATAAGGAAGACCCTGGGAACCCCTTCTCTCTCTCTCTCTCTCTCTCTCTCTCTCTCTCTCTCCCCACCTTCCCGTTGCCAGACCCTGGCTGCTGGGAGTCCTGGGGATGCAGCCACAGCCATTGGATCCACATGGCCTTGCACCCACCAGTCTGTGATCTTCCTGCATTTTGCAAAGTTGCACGTGCTTCATGAGTCTGAAGAGGAGCGTAGGGACTAGTATGGGACTTATGGACTTGATCTGGACCTGAGGTGGGATGTTCAGTATAGAATTACTTCTTGATCTCAAGATTCCTCCTACACATATATGAGTGGCACTGGATTTGTTTCTCGGGTCAAGTCGACCTAACACAGTACTCTTCCACGCACAGGGGTCCCGGTTCCTCCTCTGGAAGGACACTACAGGTGAGCTGTGGAGAGACATCCTGTCCTACCTACCACCTTGTCTGAGAGCTGGAGCTGGGGTGGGAGCAGCCTGAATGGCTTCAGTATTCTCCTCCTTGAAAGATTTCACATTTGAGGGATAAGAACAAGTACCATTTTCAGAATTCGGGTTCTTAATCCAACCACAGAAAGTAAAACTTAACAACAGCCTTCTTGGCACAAGATCCAATGCCCCTCTACTTGGGAATGCAGATTTCTGTTCTGGTTTTCCCCCACCCCAGTGGAAAAAGTTACTACTAGAAATCCCTGGGGAGGAAGGGAAGGGAGGGTGTGTGTGTGTGTGTGTGTGTGTGTGTGTGTGTGTGTAAGGAGAGCGTGGGCTGAGAGGTTAGAGAAATAGCAGTGATCTGGCCAAATGAGCACCAAACTGGGAACGGAAGACCTTCAGTCCCAGTGTCATACTGATTTCCTGTGGGACCAGTCTCCTCGCAGAGTTTTGTCCTCCATTTGCAGACAAAAGCCAGTTGCCAATGAGTCGACTTTGACTCACGGTGAGCCTGGAACAGAGCCGCACTCCAGAGGGTTGTCCCTGGTGGTTTGTCGGGAAGCAGATCTCCAGGCCTTTCTTCCGAGGCACCTCTGGATGGACGTGAGCTCTGTCTGCAGAGAAGTGGGTACTACCTGCTTGTCTGTCATCTTCGATGTCTTAGATCTCCGTCCTAAATGCCGTCGAGTGGCTCGTGACTCACAGGGACCGTGTGGACAACACAAGGAAACACCGCCCGGTCCTGTGCCAGCCTCAGAATCACTCTCATCTTTGAACACGTTGTTGCCGCCGCCGCGGTGTCCATCCCATGACGGGCTCACGCTTCTTCACTGCCCCTGTACTTTGCCAAGCATGAGGCCCTTCTCCAGGGACGTGTCTCTGCTGACATGTCCAATGTGTGTGCAAGGAGGTCTTGCTTCTAAGGAGCATTCTGGGCTGTACTTTTTCCAAGGCAGATCTGTTTGGTCTTCTGGCACGCCACGGTACTTTCAAAAGTCTTTGCCGACACCACAATGCACAGGCATCCATTCTTCCTCGGGCTTTCTTACTCCGTGTCCAAATTTCACTTGCCATTCTGTGTGTCTCCAGGAATGAAAGATCCAAAAGCATGCTCTGTGATGGGTCCATCGATACATAGAAAGACCTCTGCAGGGAGCAGTGAATCATTCCAGAAATCGAAGACTCCTAACCTGGGGTCCAGGCTTGTCTGACGGCAGGAACCGTGAGCCCCCTGGAATTGACGGCAAACTAAGAGTATTCATGTGAGGGTGTGTCTGTGTCTGGTGTGTATTGGGGTGTTTACTGAAAATAACTTTTTTTTTGTTTTGGGGGCATCACTGCCCTCTGGTGGTGGGAGTAGGAGGTCCAGCCTTGCTGTTGGATTTGAACCCCCAACCCAGTGGGCCATAGTCCCGCACACAACACTATGCCACCAGGGCTCAGCCCTGAAAACAACTTTTTAGCTTTTTTTCCTCTCAGATTTAAAAATTTTTTTTAATTAACTTTCATTATTTTAAGCGTAATTCATTCCCATGCCATGAGCTTGTGCTTCTTCCATTTCTTCTGGGAAATCTTTTTCTTCCGTGTAACCTCCTCTTCTGGTTAAGGAACAATGTGTTCCTTCTCAGTGAGGATCATCTCTTTGTAGCAGGGGGGGCTCAGGTATGGACTGATCCGACCATGAGCTCTGTAAGTCTGGCGATGCATCTTGGGGGCTTTGTTCACCCGGATGTGCTCAGTGACCAGAGAATCCACATTTCAACCTTTTAAGTCCATCATTACTTTCAGCATTTTTAAGCTTGTGAGGCAAAAATTCAGCACTCTTTTTGGGCCATCGACCCTGGGTCTAACCCCACTATTTGGCCTGGGCGCACCTACCAACGCCACCATCGTAACATCAGAAGGGCACACACTGTTTCTGCAAAGTGACATCTTTCAAGTGTTTGGTGGTTTTCCGGATATGCATGCCTCTGATGGCTTGGGCAATTTCACGGGTGTTCTTGAAGGGGACCCGGAGGTTTGAGCCTTTTGATTTGAAGGATTTTGTAGGGTTTTCTGTGTCAAGTGAGTAGCGAACCATTTTGGCAGGTCACGTCAGGCCACTACAGGAAGAGGAAGAGCAGTGCGTTCTGTGAGAATTCGTGCTCACTCCTCTCTGACTTTTAAAGAGGTCTTGAGCCTTCAACAAGTTCTATTTTAGCAAATCCCTAGACTCAGATGGGAAACAGGTCCCTAAGAGAGTGTGTGTCTGAGGCTTGTTTAACGTCTGCAGTGGTTCTCAATCTGAGGGTCGCGACCCCTTTGGGGGTTGAATGACCCTTTTGATGGGGTCGCCTGATTTATTACAGTAACAAAATTACAGCTATGGAGTAGCACCTAAAATAATTTTATAGTTAGGGGGTGAGGGGTCATCACAACACGAGGAACTGTACGAAAGGGTCGAAGCATTAGGAAAGTTAGAATCACTGGTCTAAAGCTATGAACAATTATCTGGGTTCATTAAAAGCTCTCGCAGAGCCAAGAGAGGCTCCTCCCTCCCCTCCCTCAGCCCCAGCAGCCTTCTGTCACCCGAAAAAGAGTTCCCAGAGCTATTAATTGAAAAGATCCTTTTCATTGAATGGACTTAGCACCCTTGCCAAAAATCCATTGACTGTATGTGTGGGTTTATTTCTGGACTCTCAATTATTTTCCATTGGCTTATGTGTCTATTGTTAGACTCATGCCAGGCTGTGTGGATTAATGTCGCCATAGTGTGTGCTCTAAAACCAAGAGGTGTGAGTCTTCTGCTTTGCTCTTGTCCCTCAATGTTGCTTTGTCTATTGGGTCCTCCTGCCATTCCATACAGAGCTGAGTATTTCTTTTTCCATTTCTGTAAAAAGGGTCACTGGAATTTTGGTGGAGATCTCATTGTATCTCTAGACAGCTTTGTGTAGCATTGACATGCCAACAATATCTGTCTTCCAAACCCTGAATGTGCTACATCTCCATGTCCTGAAACTGTCTTCAGATCCCTTTCAGCGGTGTTCTGTCATTTCCCTGGCATACGTCCTTCATGTCCCTGGTTAGAGTTATTCCCATGTATTTTATTCTCTGGGATACTATTGTAAATGGAATTATTTCCCTGATTCCCCGAGTTTGGCTGCAGTCTGCAAGGTTGACGGATTGAAGCCACCAGCTGTTCCATGGAGGAAAGAAGAGGCTTCCTGCTCCTGGAAAGAGTGACGGTCTGGAAAGCCCAGGAGAGCCCTTCTAGTCTGTTCTCTAGCATCACCAGGAGTTGAGATAGACTCAAGAGTAGGGACCTTGTTTTTTAAAAATCATTTTGGGCTGAGCCCCGGTGGCCTAGTGGTTGTGCGCGAGACTGCAGCCCACTGGGACGGAGGTTCAATTCCAGCAGTGGGGCTGGGCCTCCTACGCCCACCGCCGGAGAGCAGTGATGCCACCCACCCCCCAAAAAAAATAAATAAAAATAAAAATAAAAATCATTTTATTGGGCTGAGCCCCAGTGGCGTAGTGGTTGTGTGCGGGACTGCAGCCCACTGGGATGGAGGTTCAATTCCAGCAGTGGCTCCATAGGAGCAAAGGCTGGATATCCTACTCCCACCACCAGAGGGCAGTGATGCCCAAAAACAAAAAAAAATCATTTTATTGGGGGCTTGTACAGCTCTTTTCACAATCCATACATCCATCCATTGGGTCAAGCACATTTGTACATTTGTTGCCACCATCATTCTCAAAACATTTTCTTTCTACTTGAGCCCTTGGTATCTGCTCCTCGTTCCCCTCCCCCACTCTTCCTCCCTCATGAACCCTTGATCATTTATCATTTCCCTCCCATGTGTTACACTGACTGATGTCTCCCTTTACCCACGTTTCTGCTGTCCGTCCCCCTAGGAAGGGGTTATACGTACATCATTGTGATTGGTTTCCCCTTTCTACACCCACCTTCCCTCACCCTCCTGGTATCGCTACTCTCATAATTGGGCCTGAGGAGTTTATCTGTCCTGGATTCCCTGTGTTTCCAGCTCTTATCTATACATATGTGCATGCTCTGGTCTAGCCAGATTTATAAGGTAGAATTAGGGTCATGATAGTAGGGAGGAGCAAGCATTCGAGAACTACAGAAGGTTGTACCTTTGCGGTGTCCTTTGCACGGGCCATTGTTTCTCTGTGCTTTCTGTGTCTGGTGAATTTTTGCTAGGACACTGGAATTTCTTTCTTTTAATCATTTTATTAGGGCCTCATACAACTCATCGCAATCCATAAGTACATCCACATGTCAAGCAAATTTATACGTTTGTTGCCATCATCATTCTCAAAGCACGTGCTTTCTACTTGAGCCCTTGGTATCAGCTCATTTTTCCCTCCTTCCCTGGCCCCCTCCCTCATGAACCCATGATGATTTATAAATTATTATTAATTTGTCATGCCTTATACTGTCTGACATCTCCCTTCATCACTTTTCTGTTGTCTGTGCCCCAAGGAGGGGTTATACGGAGATCATTATAATCGATTCTCCCTTTCTACCCCGTCTTCCCACCCCCTCCCCTTATCACCACTCTTACCACTGGTCCTGAAGGAATCATCTGTCCTGGATTCCCTGTGCTTCTAATTCCTACCCGTACCGGTGTACATGTACTTGTCTAGCCAGATTTGTAAGGTAGAATTGGGATCATGATAGTGGGGGAGGGCAGAGAAGAGGAAGCACTGAAGAACTAGAGGAAAGGTGTATGTTTCATGGTTGCTACACTGCGCCCTAACTGGCTCATCTTGACCCTTCTGTACAGGGTTGTCCAGTTGCCTATAGATGGGCTTTGGGTCCTCAGTCCACACACACCCTCATTCACAATGATATGATTTTTGGTTCTTTGATGCCTGGTACCTCATCCCATCCATACCTTATAATCACACAGGCTATTGTGCTTCTTCCAGGTGGGCTTTGATGCTTCTGAGCTAGATAGTCACTTATTTACCTTCAAGCCTTGAAGACTCCAGACACTGTATCTTTTGATAACCCGGCACCTTCATCCCTCTTTACCACATTTGCTTATGCACACACTTATCTTCAGCGATATGTCGGGAAGGTGAGTATCATGGAATGCCAGTTGACTAGAACAAAGTGTTCTTGCATTGAGAAAGAACTTGAGTGGAGGTCCAATGTCTGTCTATCTGCTAACTTAATACTAAACCTATACATATATGCACATAGACCTATTTCCCCATCACCCTATGCGTTAGTCTGGGTAAACTAGAGAAACAAACTCATAGACATGCATATGGGTATAAGGGAAAGGCTTATATACAGAGATATGGAACATGGAAAGGCTTATATACAGAGATATGGAACATTGAGAAAGTGTCCCTGCCCAGTCCAGTTCAAAGTCATAAGTCCAATATTAGCCCATATGCCCGATATCAGTCTATAAAGTCTCCTTCCGACTCACGAAGTCACAGGTCAGTGTGTGTAGAGTCCCGGCTCTGGCTCCCCATGGCTCCTCGCTTCTAGGGCTCAGGGTCCATCAACAGCATCCAGTGGTGGTAGAAGCAACTCAGCGCTGGCAGGGGTCTCCACGTGGCTTCTCCAGCTTCAGAGGTCTGGTTCCATCAGGGTAAAGCCGGGTGACTTCTCCTCCGGCTCCTCCAGCTCCTTGGATGCTGCCATCTTGCCTTGTCTGTAATTCATTGTCTCTGAGACTAACTGTGAACAACTGGAGAGATAGCTTCTCATCTCCATGAGGGAAATAGCGCAAGATTCCCCTGAAGTCTCAGTAGAAAGCCAGGCCCACACCCAGGGAGCACTCTTAAGGGTGAAGGTTGTCCTCATGCTCTCCGGGGGCTGCTTATACCTGAGCTGGCAATGGGGGTGGGTATGGGGGGGGGGACATGGGTGCAAGGGGCTGTCCTTCCTCAGAGAGACCTAGGACAGCTCTCCCTTGCTGGCCCATCGCCCTGTGGTAGTTGGGGGAGACCTTGGGGGTGTCATGTGCTCTCGGATGTGACATTCCACATGGTTTGGAGAGTCAACTGGTGAGATCCCGGAGTTTCTTGTGGCAGATTGTCCTTGCGGGCCCTGCAGGTCTTCCAGCCAGCAGGTACTGGATCCATCACCACGAACGAAGGGTGCCGGGAGCCCTAGTGTGGTAGTGCGGGTGGTCACACGTGGGGCTGTGAACGGCAACCAGCCGTTCCTCGGGAGAAAGACGGGGCTGCTTCCAGAAAGAGTTCCGTGGGAAGGCCATGGGACAGTCCTACCCTGCCTGACAGGGTCGCCAGGAATCAGCAGGGACTTGACAGCAGTCTGTGGCGGCACGGAAGACAGTAAGGCTTGACTTGGCTTGGCGAGAGGCTCGCACCTGGGGCCTGCACTCACCTCCGTCGCAGCGGCTCTGACTGCAGCATGGTCCCCTCTGGCTCTCACAGTCCTCCCCTCCTCCTGGCTCTGGGGAGGAGGAGGTGGGCTGGGGGGCTAGGCAGCAGGACCTTGGGAAGAGCACAGAAGCCGTCTCTGGTGGGAAAACTCCCCATTACATTTGGGTTCACCTGTAAAGGGCCTCATCGGCCTCCCCCAGCCCTCAATCCCCCACTCCCCGCGCAGTGTTTTTGTGAGCCTTCATTAACGTGCCCAACGCACTGCAGCACAGTCTGCACTCCAACAGTGGAGCTATGGCTGGCCACGGAATGCTGATCAGAAGGCCTTGCGGTTCAGCCCCACCATCTCTCCGAGGAACCAAGCCGAAGCTGTCTGCTCTCATGCAGAATCGCAGCCTGTGACGCCCTCCCTCTGCCCCATGCAGAAGGTCACTGTGCGTCAGGCAGAATGGACCTCCTGGCCGTGGTCTTGCCGCTTCCTATCGGGGGTCCTGTAGGGCGGAGGGGCAGGGATGGAGTGCACGCGAATGGAGACGGTGGGCGGCGGCGTGTGGCATTTATCGAGGCAGGGCCGGTCCCGAGCAAGGACGCACCCTGGGCAAGGCTTGCTGGTTTGAAGAAGCTGCACGTGGCCTTGGCAGCCGCTGCATTTCCTAGACGGCCTGGGAACCACCGCCTGAGGGGAGAAGCGCCGTTGGCGAAGGTGGCACAATGGAAAGACGGAAGTGCTGGACTCGGTTGAGAACCAGAGGGGTTCTGGGTTTGAGGCTGCGTGTCTGTGGGGAGCGAGCCAGTCCCTGGATCTCTGTAGACCTCCCTTTTTTTACCTGCAAAATGGGCCAACCCTTTGCCTGTCCACTCCATAAAGATGCTGTCCAGTTCAGAGAGGAGGCACTGCGCAAAGCCCAGGGCAAACAAACATCCTGGTACATGGAGTGTGTGTGTGGGGGGGTGGGGGGGTGAGGGGGGGGGGCGAGGAGGACACCCATGGGTACAGCTCAGGCCTGGGCTGTGTGAGCCAGAAGGGTCCCTTCCTGGAGGCAGCCCAAGTCACCCAGCTGGCGTGGGGCCCCAGCCATGTGTTCAGGGCAACCAGCAGCTGACCGGGCAGACGACTGGGAAGTGTCGTGTTTGAAGGGGTGACTCTCCGGATCTTTTGAGGTGACTCTTCCCACCAAACACGGAAGGAGCCCTGCTGGTGCAGTGGGTACTGCTGGGCTGCGATCCTCAGGGTCGGCAGTTCAAAGGCACCAGCTGCTCCGGGACAGAGACTCTCTACTCCCCTGGTCAGTTACGGTCTTGGATACCCACAGGGGGTCGCGAAGAGTCAGCACTGACTCCAGGGCAGCGAGCCCCTCCCACCAAGCGACTGTTTCCTGCATGGGTCTGGGGTACACAGGGGGCAGGGGAGCACAGTGACTGGGTTCACCTGGGAGGAAGTGCTATCAGGATTCATTGGCACGCCATTCTGTTGGGTATTCTGGTAGCCACATAACCTGTGTCAACTTGAGTCTCTTGAGAGTGAAGGGGTGGAGTGTAGCCTGCCAATCAGGTTGTAGCTTAGTGGCCTTATGTGGAGGTGCTATGGAGATAAATAGCGCACTGGGGGCCAGACACACAGACACACACACACACACACACACACACTGTGAGACAGTCCTATTGACAAGTCACATGGAGCCAGAGCCCTGGAGCTGGAGAAGCCATGTGGAGACCCACACCAGCGCTCAGATGCTTCCACCACCACTGGATCCACAAGACTTCCCACCCACTGACTGGTGATCTTCCTGCATTCGGCATCATTGCATGTGTTGTGTGAGTCTGAAGAGGAATGTGTAGGCTGATAACTACTGTCTGATACAGGTATGAGACATATGGGCTAGTATTGGATTTCGTCTGGACTGGGTTGAGATGTTTTCTCAATATTCAATTGCTCTTGTGTATGAAACTTTTCCTTTTGGCTGAGCCCCGGTGGCGTAGTGGCTGTGTGCAGGACTGCGGCCCACTGGGAAGGAAGTTCAATTCCAGCCGCGGCTCCACAGGTGCAAAGGCTGGGCCTTCTACTCCCACCACCAGAGGCCAATGATGCCCCCCCCAAAAAAAGCTCTTCCTTTTTTGTTTTGTTATAAAACCTGAAATAAAGCTCTTTCTTATACATGAGTGTCAATGAATTCGGTTCTTTAGTGTACCCGGACTAACACAGGTATGAAATGCGCCCTCAGAAGCAGAAGGCTGGATTTCATGACCAGTCAGGAGTAGAGCAAACACGCTGGACCCTGACGTCCCTGTGCAGTGAACGTTCTGGCTTCGGAAGACAGCTGTGACATCAGAGGAGCAGCAGCAGGACCAGCAGACAGAGTGAGAAGAGGGCTGGCCTTCCCAGCCACAGAGCAAGTCAAGCTGAGTGCTGAGTGCTTCGGGAAGGGAAGCTGGCTTGTGGAGTGGGGTCCTCTGAGCACTGAACTGGAGGAGCTGGAGTCTGCTGACTCAGAGCGCTTCAGCTGTATGCTTTCAGGTGGAAGTTTGACGTGCCCTTCAGGCATTTATCTGCAGCCCTGAAGGAACGGAACATTGCAACCTGTGAACTCCTTCATAAGCCCTCCTAATGGTGAGTATGGGCTGAGTTCTGTGAACCGTTGAATTCCGTCCGCCGAAGTAGAGACGTCTGAGCCTGAACACACAAGGCCAGGGCAAGTGCAGGCTTGGGGCCGGAGCAGGGAGGACCATAGGCAGGGAATATACAATGGGAGGACGGAGGCACGGCGGGCCGGTCAGCACGAGACCGGGGCCACCAGCTGCGAGGTTTCTGCCACAGGGTCCTCAGTGAGAAACCTAAGTGAGCCCATCCTGGGTGCCAGGTGTCTTCATGGGTGGCTTCCTTTCATCTTCACAATCACCTGGCTGGGGACAATTTTTATCTCCATTTCTCAGATTAGCAAACGGAGGAGATGACTTGGGATTTTCACTCAAGCCGACCAGCCCTGGCTCCAAATGATAGGTAAACAAAGCCGAGACGGAGAGTGTATATTTAAAGGTACCGTGACAATTTCCAGGTGCTGGTGAGCCGGTCGATGTTAGGTACCAGTCCAATCCCTTCCGAAGCACAGCGAGCCCGGGGATAACAGAATGAAATACCATCAGTCCTGCGCCATCCTGCCCGCTGTTCCATCTGGTCCAGAGTCTTGCTCTTTTTCGCTGCTCCTCTATTTAGCCTCGCACGGTGTCCTTCTCCAGTCTGGACTCTCCAGACTCGTCCTGGCCTCAGTCTAAGGCGCCCGCTGGCTGTGCTGCTGGGCAGGTGGGTTTGTTTGTTAGGCAGGTCCTGGTTTGTGGCAGCCATGTGTCGTGTGCCAATTTCATGATGGGGAGCCTAGGGGTGGAGTCTAGCCCGTCAAACTGGAGCTAACCAATGAGGCCTCTGTGTGGGCACGGCTTTCCCCTGAGAATTCTGGGAAGTCTTGTGGTATTTCCCATTTTGAAGTAGAGAGACTTGACTGAGTCTTTACTGACAAGATTAGATGACAGCATGCCGATCGATTCCTGGAGGCTAGAGAAGCCGGAGGAGAAGCCACATGGGCCTGCCCTGAAGGAACCAGACCCAGAGGGCCGGAGAAGTCACAGAGAGACCCCTGGGATGCTTCTACTGCCAATGGATACTGCTGATGGACCCTGAGCTCTGGAAATGTGGAACCATGGGGAGACCCCTGCCAGAGCCAGGATGCTTCTACCCTAGCTGGATACATAAGACTCTGCACCCACTGGCCTGTGATTGTCCTGGTGTCATTGTACATGTGTCGTGAGTCAGAAGGAGATTTTTATAGACTGCTATCAGACATATGGGCTAATATCGGACTTAAGACTTTGGCTGGACTGGGTTGAGATGTGATCTCAATGTTCCATTCTGCTTGTATATAAACCTTTCCCTTATATCCACATGTGTGTCTATGAATTTGTTTCTCATCTACCAGGACTAACACATGGTTCTTTCCCTGGTCTTCAGCGGCACAATGCAAATGCATCCATTCTTCTTTGGTGGGTCGTCTCCATTTAAGGCCCAACTTTCAGGTGTCTCTGCAGTGACTGAAAATACCACAGCTTGGGCTGAGCCCCGGTGGCGTAGTGGTTGTGTGCGGGACTGCGGCCTACTGGGATGGAGGTTCGATTCCAGCTCCCAGGAGCAAAGGCTGGGCCTTCTACCCACCACCAGGGCAGTGATGCCTAAATAAAAGAAAAACAAACAAACAAAAAATACCACAGCTTGTGACAGGCCCACCAGAGTCCTCGAAATAACATCCTAACACTTTATAGAGGTCTTGTGCAGCTGGTTTGCCCAGAGCAGTGCCTGCCCGCTGCTTCCATGAACATTGACTGTGGATGCAAGTCTTTGGCTAAACATTTGGTGGCAGTTACATAATCTGGTGTCCATTTGGAACTTGAAAGGATTAAGAGTGAAGGGGTGGAGTCTAGTCTGTCAATCAGATCATAGCCAATGAGGCCTCTATATAGGCATGTCCTTCTGCTGAGAATTCTAGGAACTCCTGTATTTTTCTCCTTGAAGGGGGGGAGACTTCTCTCTCTCTCTTGGAGCTTCTCTACTGACAAGACTTAACACTCACTCCCTGCAAGATACTCTACGGACAAGGCCCATGGCATATGCTGATAGATCCCGGGACCTGGGACCTGAGGAGCCACATGGAGACCCCTGCCAGTCCCAAGATGCTTCCAACACCACTGGACCCATGAGCTTTCCCACCCACTGGCCTGTGATCTTCCTGTATTCGGCGTCATTGCATGTGTTTCCTGAGTCTGAAGAGGACTTTATAGAGTGGTACTGGGCATATGAGCTAATGGTGGACTTATAGACTTGATCTGGACAGGGCTGGGATGTTTTTTCAATATCCAACTGCTCTTGGAGATAAAGCTCTTTCTTGTGCACATATGAGTCTCCCTGGATGTGGCAGTCATGTGCTTATGTTAATTTTATAATTGAAATGTAGGGGTGAAGTCTGGCCTGTTAATCTGGAGATAGCCATTGAGTAGCCGACCAGGTTTCTATGTGGGCATGGCTTTCACCTGAGACTCCTGGGAAATCTCGCGATATTTCCCTCGTGGAGATGAGAAGCTATCTTCCCCAGTTGTTGGGAGTTAGTTTCAGACGATTAATCTTGAAAAAGACAAGATGCAGCCTCCGAGAAGTTGGAGGAGCCGGTAGAGAGACCACACGGCTTTGCCCTGATGAAGACAGACCTCTGAAGCTGGAGTGGCATGCTGTTGATGGACCTGAGCCCTAGAAGCGAGGAGCCATGGGGAGACCCCTGCCAGCGCTGGGATTCTGCACCCACTGACCTGTGACTTCCTGAGTCGGAAGCAGACTTTATAGACTGATTTCAGGCATATGGGTTATTATTGGACTTATGACTTTGCACTGGACTGGATTGGGATGTCTTTTTAGGGTCACATTTCTTTTGTATATAAACCCTTTCCTTATACCTATATGCGTGTCTCTGAAATTTGTTCCTCTAGTCTACCCGGACTAACACACTGGACTTGCTTCTCTAGTCTACGCTAACACAGCAGTGAAATCCCAAAAGTCAGTGGAACGCAGGGGTTATGGGTTGGGCTGCTAAGCTTAAGGTCAGCAGCTTAAAGCCAAGAGTTGCTCCTGGAGAGACGGATGAGGCTTCTGCTCTCATAAAGCGTTCCCCTCGGAAGCCCACAGGGGCAGTTCTACCCTGTCCTACAGAGGGACCGTGAGTCAGCATCGACTTGATGGCGGTGAGTTTCTGGGTTTGGCCTCTGGGTACCCCTAAGAATGGCGGCTTGTGCAGTTGTGGAGAACCACGTCTCCTGCGAAAGGTGGGCTGTGGGTCCTTGAGGCAGTGTGGCTGTACATGCCCTGGTGGCCATGGAAATTGGTCTGCAGGTCTCCTGAAGCCTCAATGAAGTCCAGGCCCCAGGAACTCTGGGAGGGTGGGGTAGAGGATTGAGTCCACGTCTCTGGGATCTGAGGGTGCCTGCCCTGTCTGGTCACAGCATCTGACCACTCCCTGGACTTGGCCCATCTTCTTATGGCTGGCCACGTTATGGGCACAGACTCGGGGTGCTGCCGTGCCC
>PVJH01027113.1:0-29134 GCA_004026705.1 Nesogale talazaci | reverse complement strand
CTGGGGACAAACAACAGAATGTGGGTGAAGCTCTGTGGTCGGTGCAAGATACGAAAATAATATTAATTTATAATTTACCAGGGGACCATGAGGGTGGGGCGGTGGGGGAGGGAGAGAGAAAAAGAGGAGCTGATACCAAGGGCTCAAGCAGAAAGAAAATGTTTTGAAAATTATGATGGGGGCTGAGCCCCGGTGGCGTAGTGGTTGTGCGCGGGACTGTGGCCCACTGGGATGGAGGTTCAATTCCAGATTCACAGGAGCAAAGTCTGGGCCTCCTACTCCCACCACCAGAGGACAATGATAACTTAATAATTAAAAAAAAGAAAAGAAAAAAATTATGATGGCAACATATACAAATGTGCTTGACACAACTGATGCATGCATTATTATTAGAGCTGTGAGAGCCCCCAATAAAATGATTTATTAAAAATCGAAGAGAAAGGTGGAGAGAACAGAGTTAATGTTCCAAAAAGAACTTTCCACCATTCACTATTCCCCCATTTCAAGAGGCAGCATTAAGTAAGAACGAATGGTACTGAAGGAAGTGGTTCAAACTGCACAGAAAGCATTAGCCAAAAGTGTGGCTCCAGGAATTGGCAGAATACCCAATGGAATGCTTGAGCCCGCATCTGCTATACTTAATTTGGAAGACACCTACTTGGCCAAGGGACTGAAAGGGACCTGTATTTACAAAGAAATTTACCATTCCAAAGAAAGCTGACTATAAAATCTAGCTGTGAGGAGCCACACCTCTCGGACACACTCACAGCTCACTAATGCAGGCAGCAGGCAGAGAATGAAGTTGCACTGCCAGGTAAGGGTTATGTGTCAATGGATTTGGTATGGTACATACAGAATGTTTTAAATATATAGTGCCTTTTGAAAAGTGCCTTGATTGCGAATCCCTGAAAGAGTGCTGTGGAGGCACTCTTTGAGTGCCTTGAGTGGAGGCTGCCTTTGAGTTTGACTCTAGGGATATTTTCTTCCAGGGGAAGTGGGCCCTGGCACTGAGCAAACAGACCCACACTCCAGGCACACCTCTAGGCCCTATGCACCAACAGCACTAGCATCAGCTAAACATGGTCTTACAGTTGTCAACTATGAGACTCAACTTTTAGACACAGCACAAACAACTTAATGATGGGTACAGAACGAGAGGCAAATGCCATCATCTGGCAACATGCAAGTCAAGGCAGAGCAGATGTGTACTGGTGGGGCAGGGCAGGGCAGGGGCAGGAACAGGGGCAGAGTTGCAAGAGATACTGGAGAAATGGAGAGAGCAGATGCTAAGCTCTCCATGCAGTAATTTCCTATTGCCAGGAGAGGTAAGGAAGCAGTGAAGAGGGGACGACAGGCGCGGTGGGTGGTGAAGATGCACCAGCTCCTCATATCTTAGCTGGATTCCCGCGAGCCATGTGGAAAGTTGGTGAATCTAGAAATAGTATAGTGCTGACTGGGGTCCCATCGCTGCTCGCAGGTGGAATGGGAGAAAACGATGGAGAACACAGTTTTCACTGGGAAGACCAAAAGCTAACCTGCAACTAGGAGCACAGCGACCTGCCTAAGACCATTTGTCCTCCTGAGACAGTCTAGTCCTAGCGTCAGGCTTCTCTTCCATGGTGAGCGAAAGAGCGCCGTGCCCACACCATATGGGGCACCTACAAGATCAGAGAGCCCAGGGGGTGTAATGGTTCTGAGCCGAGCTATGGTCTGCAAGGTTGGTAGGCCCAAACCACCAGCCAGTCTGCAGAAGAACGAGGGAGCGCTCTACTCCTGTAAGTTTTACAGCCGCAGCAACCTGCAGGGTCCTATAGCAATGCTTCTCACCCTTTCTAAGGCCGCGACCCTTTGACCTCCAACCACAAAACGATTTTTGTTGCTGCTTCATAACTGTAATTTTGCTATTGTTATGAACCAACAAGTAAATATCTGATATGAAGGATGTATTTTCATTGTTACAAATTGAACATAATTAAAGCAAAGTGATGGATCACAAAAACAATATGTAATTCTGTATTTTGAAATATGTATTTCAAATGAAAAAGAAGTGAAATTTTGTCTTGAAGCATTGTGTAGCCTGGCTAGCAGTCTTTACCCTGGGTGCTTGTATGTGGGCATATCTACATGTGGACAGATCTGCCTGGAGACGGAGAGAGAGCGATGTCTGTGTTCCTAAGACCATCAGAAATAGGTGTTTTCCGATGGTCTTAGGCTAAATGACCAGATGTCCCACTTTTTAACAATTTAACAACATCTCACAGCATTTTAAAATTAAAATAAATGTATGACAATATTATTTTTGCATTCTACGAAAATTTTTGTTGCTCCATATAGACCAAAATTTTAATCAAGAGTCGCCCCCTCCCCCCCACCCCCCGTCAATGGTGTCCCACTTAAAACCTGCTCACTGTATCTTAGGCGAACCCTGTGAAAGGGTCGTTCAACCCCCAAAGGGGGGCGAGGACCACTGTCCTATAGGGTCGCTCGGAGCTGGTGCATTGACTTGATGGTAGTGCATGTGGTTGCGCTGGGTAGCCTCAGACCACCGTCGTCCTTCAAAACTATCTTCGTGAGACTAGAAGGCCCACCCTGACTCAAAAGCAAAGATGAGAGGAAACTCGCACGGGGAAACTGGAGGACTGGAGAGAGCGCAGCAAACTGGGCACACTTAGAGGATGTTGGCGCACTGTGATCAATAGCGCCTTCGTGTCACAAAAAAACCTGTGAAAAATTTGCCGTGTCTCTTTTTGCCCAACACGGCAATAAATTATTATTCTTACAGTAAACAAACAGTGGCATGAGCACCTTCTTCAGAGACAGAGGTGCTCACTAGAAGAACAAATACAGAACCGACAAAAAGTAGCACAAGCAGCGACATAGACAGTCCTGGCCTTCTTGACTTTCACCATGTGCAATCATAACTGTGAGAGAAACATATGTATATGTATATATGTCAAAATTAACTATACTAAGAATTAAGTTTCTAAACTTAGGCTCTCCATTAGGTACAAGGAACCTGGGGGCTCAGTGGTTAAGCCATTGGCTGAGGGTTCAAACCAATCCAGTTGGCTCTGAGGGAGAAATACCAGAGATCAGTTCCCTGGCGGGGCTGTGGGGGGCATCCTACTCTGCCACATGTGGGCACTGTGAGCTAAAATCTACTCAATGGCAGCACCTGACCCAACCACACTGAGGCAGACAGTAACCATTTAAAGGAAATATCCCATTTGTCATGAGCCCCACTGGCTACAAAGCTGCAAAGAGAACCTGTCTTGGGAAGGAAAGGACATATTCACCGAGCATGCAAATCCACGCATGAAATATAAAAGAATAACCTCACTCAAGGATGAGATCAGATATTTTCTCTTCTGTGGGGCATCAGTGAAATGAATATATGTACAGGCCTTTTCAAAGATAAGGCAAGATTTTTTAAAAACTGAAGATGAAGTCTGACACGAAGTAAACATAATTAGTAACTATGTGGACATATCTGGCCCACATTTTAAAATGGCATAAGAAAGCAACAGGCTCTTTCCTCTACCAATAGTGTTTTTATCTGGTGGCATATTACTATAGCTACCATAGGTGTTTATAAAGATAATATACAAATAACTGGAAGACGGACTGAGCTTTGGTCAGTAGCTGACCTTCTCCCTTGGGCCTCACAGGTTTAGGTGCACCCCAGGCATTGGCAATGTGAGGGGAATTCGGTTCGTTCTTCACAACTGGAGGTGGTTCTTTGTGATCCTTCTCAACTGCCTTCCCCAGGGATTTGTCTTCCTCTAAGGATGATATGTCCCAGTCATCATCATCCACATCTGCACACTGGAAGAAAGAAACGGAAAATCATATTTTTTACAGAAAAAGCATGCCTTAAAACCCATAAGCACTTTGTTGGCTAGACTGAACTTCGACAGGGAAACTCCAGTAGAAGCTACTCCTGCCACTGGACAAAATTTATTAGTCATTCTTCGTTTTTAAAGCAAGGGGAACCGTATCTGTTTCCTTTCTGACCATGGAAATGGATGTTCCCAGCTCTAACAATCATGATTCTAGAAAACTTCCAAATCACAACATTGCAAGCATATGAGGCCAACTATTTCCAAGCAGCAGGAGGTGGAACAGCTCTGAGGCTCTTGGACTTCTGTCACAAGGGAACATAGGAAAATCTAACCATTGGAAAATCACAGAGGACTCGGGGCTGGGGGGTACGAGGAGACCCTAACAGAAAGGGTGTTTCTACAACACCCTTCCCAAAGGAAGAAACACTTGCTCTCTCTGAACCAACCCATGACTTTTTTTTGGTCATCTATGGCTGGTGTGTCACAAACAGCCCTGATAAATAGAAGCAGTTTTACAAGTGCTCTGGATTCCATAGCTCTCCCTGACATCCAGTTGATTCTGACTCAGAAGGACAGGATAGAACTGTCCCTGTGAGTCTGCAAGACTGTAACTCTTTATAGGAACAGAATGCCTCATCTTTCTCCCAGAGGAGGGGCTGGTGGTTTCGAACTGCTGACCTTTGGGTTGGCAGCTCAGTTCATAAGCACTATACCACCAGGACTCCGCGGGATTCCATAAAGAAGGACAAAGATAAAAAACCCAATTTAAGTGAAAAAGTTAAGACCTTATCAACATATTTGAGCTAGTCCAAGAATTACGGAGGGAAAATGTGACCCACAGAAAACACTTCTGGGGTCATGGGTGTTGAAACTGTCTTGCCTATAACACAGGCTCTGCCCTTCCTTCATTCATGTGTCTATGTGAAACATTACTGACTCCATTAACAAGCAGGACAAGGTCTGAAAACTCCACTGTTCAATTCAAGGTCAGACCAGGGCAGCAGAAAAGTCTCTGAACTGGAATCCAGACCCAGGAATGTGCCTTGAGCTCTTTGGCCTAGCCATCTCCTATCTGTGATGTCAAGTGATATAGGAGTTGCAATGCTGAAAACTTCTACAGCGCATATATGTAAGACGTATATTTCTAGTTACTGCTTCAGTATCATTGATGGAGAGGAGAAATGCAATACTTAAAAATGATGTAAGGTAGAGATCTTTTTTGTTAATTTTAAGTTTTTTGTAAGGTAGAGATCTTAACCTCTAAAAGAATATTTACTTTTCTTTTTTTTTTTAAGGCATCACTGCCCTCAGGTGGTGGGAGTAGGAGGCCCAGCCTTTGCTCCTGGGAGCTGGAATTGAACCTCCAACCCAGTGGGCCGCAGTCTCGTGCACAACCACTATGCCACCGGGGCTCAGCCCCGAATATTTACTTTTCATTTACCTATGAAAAATACAGTTATTAATATACATTCCTCTTAACTCCATTATTAAATGAATTTGCCTATATGTATACTAATCAAGAAGGTTTCTCACCTTTAGTTCTTCTTGTAGGTCTTTTTTGATGATTGTCTCAGCAGCATCAATTCCACCAAATGGCCGACTGATGCTTCTGTGATTTAAAACTGCCTTTTCAACTTTTCCAGCTAGTGTTTTAATGGTAGTTCCTGTAATAAAAATTACTTAGTCTATGATCAGAAAGCATAAAAAAGTGTCAGCAGACAGACCTGGAATTATCTATTGGGTTGTTTTTTGTTGTTTTCTTGTTCTGTTCTGTTTTGTTTTTTTGTCCTATGTTTATCCTTATAAGATAGGCAGAACTAACAGAGAAAACTAGCAGAGAAAATAATGGGACTGGAGGTTCAGGGGAGACATGAATGGGAGGGTGCAGGTAAAGGGTGTTGAGAGCCAACAAACTCAAGAGATAAAGGAACAAGAGATCTAAAATTGGTGGCATGGAGGGAGTATAATGCCGGGTGGGGTTTGATCAAGAGCAGCATGTCAGAGACAACATAATGAGAGTCAAATGGAGGGTGAGCATGATAGTAGGATAGGAGGAAGGTGAAGAAGATAAGGAAATAGGAGGCAAAAGCTATTTATAGAGGTATAACTATTGACATGCATATATATATAAATATATGTAAATTTATAATGAAAGGGAGAAAGGCCAAGGTACATATATTTATATGCTTACTATTAAGATAGCAGACTTTGGATCTCTACTTAAGACCTCCCTAATACAAAAACACTTTGTTCTGATAACGTAGCACTCTTTGATACTGACCTTCCCAAAAGGATCGCTGAAGACAAAATGGGTGCATAAGTAAATGTGGTGAAGGGAGTGGATGGTGCCTGGCTATAAAGAGATACAGTGGTCTTAAAGGCTTGAAGTCAAACAAGCCACCATGTAGCCGGGAAGCAAATAAGCACACCAGCTTGTGTGAGCATGAGGTTTCAATGGGATCAGGTATCAAATGATCCCAAACAAACAAAGCAAACAAGAGGGGATGGAGTGGAAACCCAAAGTCCATTTCTAGATAATTGTCGAAAAAAGTGTTACGAGAAAAAAAAAAATGATTCAACCAAGGTGTAGTATAGCACTGACAAAACACACATCATTCCTCTGGTTCCTGAGTGCTTCCTCTCCCACCATGACCCAATTCTACCTTACAAATCTTGCTAGATCGGAGAACACACTTTGGTACAGATAAGAGCTCTCAACACATGGAGTTCGGGGAAGATAAATCCCTCAGGAACAGTAGTTGAAGTAGCAATATTATTAAGGGAGGGGTAGGTTAAGGGAGGGGGAAGGGTGAGAAAGCAGGAAAACATCACAAGATTGAATATATATCCCACCCCTCCTGCCCCAAAGGGAATGAGTAACAGAAATGAGGGTGAAGGGAGACAATGGACAGTGTAAGATAAAAAATAATAACAATATATAATTGATCAATGATTCACAAGGGTGAAAGGGTGGGGGAAGTAGGGGGAAAAAGAGGAGCTTATACTAAGGGCTCAAGTAGAAAATGCTTTGGAAATGAAGCTGGGAACATAGACTTGGTACAATTGATGTAAAGGATGTTAGAAGACCTGTAAGAGCCCCCAATAAAATGACTTAAAAGATTATTTAGTCTAAGATTTCAAATGCTTCTGAACACCAAATTTGCAGAAGACCATAGATGATAATGAAGACCCCAAACCCATTTGCAGAGTTCTCTCGTGTGGATGAACTCACTGGTCAATTCCATCTGGCTCTGAGAGGTCAAAGAAAGGAAAGGCTGTGTTACCAGGCAGGGTACACAGCAGGGGGGATGGCTGCCCTTGTAGTTAGGCCAAAAGGTGACACTTTGTCAGGGATCTCTCTTTTGACCCAATGTATGCTCGCTCCTGTTCTCAGTATTTCCTCCTTTGTTATCGATTGGGATTTTTCTCGGTTTCATTGTTGTTGGACCATTTGTTTGTATTGTCTTGATTTTGCTGAACTTTCGGTACATGAAATCTGATTACATACACCTATATAGACAACAGTGGGATCAATAGATTCAAAGGGATATGACAGGGGAGGAGGCAGGAAATGGGTAGTAACTAACGACAAGGGGTATAAGGAGGAAGAAATGTCCTGGAGTTAGATGTATCAAAGAGTTGTGCAACTCTTTTCTATTTTTTTTAAGGAGTCCTTGCATAACTCTTATGAATGTGGTTGAACTAAAATGTATGACATGCAAATTGCATGTTGGTGAAATGATTAAAACTAATAATTAAATTTAGAGAAATCAGTGAAGCAGTTAAGGCTTCTAAAAAATTGTCTTTATCTTCAGTTCTAAAATCACCTCAATAACCATTTTGAAAGAGTCTCGGCTTTGTATTTGAAAGAGTCTCGGCATTGTAGAAAAAAATGTATTATTAGAATAAAGTCAATGGACATAGTTTGGGGTGGAAGACACTTAGCCATACATACTCCTTTACATACATACTCCTCTTAGCCATACATACTCCTCTTATAAGCCATACATACTCCTTTAGACTTAGAGCTGTAAAACATCTTAGTTAAACCGAAGGAAGAAGGGGCTCATTGAAGAGTCTGTAACCAGAAACTTGGATTTCAGTGGGTTAAACTGTATGATAGAATATATATGGGAGTACTTTTAAAATAATACTTCTCATATAACCCTCAGTCCTTCATTCAGAGGTGTGAAACCTACATCTTCCAGCTATATGTCCAAGCCTGGGATTCACCAATTTAAACTTGGGCTGCCAATGGGAGCACATACAAACCAGTTCTCTGAGTGGAATCTCAGAAGGCAAGTTCAGAAGGTTCTCTTCCAGCAGAAAAGAGGAGGTGGAAGTTCAGAGGAACCTGTGTAGAGCTGTCAGGAAGTTCTGGGAGGCTAACTGCAAGGTTGGAGACTCAATTGAGACAACCCCAATTGTCTCTGTAAGCTGGTGGCACTCAATGCTCTATCTCTAGCCATGCCACAGGCGTATGTGTATGTGTGTGTGAGAAGGGGGTGTAAGGGTTAACAAAAGATTCACACAGGAAACCAATAGAGATGTCTGAAGAGCCAGCCCCGATTCCAACTGCGTGAACAGCTCCCTTCGCCACAGCAGAATTCAGTTCAGAGGACAGCCCTGAAGCTACAGCTCAGGGAGAGGGACGCATCTCATCTGGGCACACAGGAGCACATGAAGAGAGAGTGAAGCACATCCCGGCCCACCAAGCCCTGAGGATGATATTACTGCTCAGAGCAGCCAAAGCACAGAGAGGACCTTAGAACAAGTCCCTCTATGAGACACAACATCCCTCACTGACCCATAGCACCATGGGGAGCAAAATTGGAAAGAGTGCAGGAATTGCATCTTATCTGACCCCACCACACTGAAGCAAAACACTATGGGTGTGCAACAGAAAAGCAAGGGAAACAGAGCAAGAAAGTCCCTACGGAATACCAAAATAGACTTTGCGGCCAGGGTGCAGCACCCCATCAGACTCGACTGTAAAGCACTCCTAAAAGTTAACAAACAGACCACGAACTGTATACAGGATTTTCTTTTTCTGTCCTTTGTTTTGTTGTTATTGTTATGCTCTGTCTTCTTTTTTGTGTATATTATTTCTGAAAATCTATCTAGATAAGACAGTTGGGATAAACAATCTGGAGGAGAAAACAATGGGAAGGTTGGGGTGGGGGGCCAAGGGAGAGGAAGAGGTGAGGAAAAGGAAGTGGGTGTTAACAAACCAAGGGACAAGGGAACAACAAGTGATCCAAAATCGATGACGAGGAGGGTGTAGGTGGTCTGGTAAGGTGTGATTAAGGTGCAAAATAACTGAGAGGAAGTACTGAAACCCAAATGATAGTGGGACAAGAAGAATGTAAAAGAAACTAGAGGAAAAAGCTAGGAAGCAAAGGGCATTTACAGAGGTCTAAAGATAGGCATGTACATATGTAAATATATTTATATATGATGATGGGGAAATAGATCTATATGTATATATTTATAGGTTTAAGAATAAGGTAGCAGATGGACATTGGGCCTCTACTCAAGTAGTCCCTCAATGCAAGAATACCCCAGCATTCCATGATGATCACCTTCCTGACACAATCACCAAAGACAAAGCGGGTGCATAAGCAAATGTGGTGAAGAAAGCTGATGGTGCCTGGCTATCAAAAGATACAGCATCTGAGGTCTTAAAGACTTGAAGATAAATACATGGAGATCTAGCTGAGAAGTAACAAATCCCACAGGGCAGAAGCATACCAGTCTGTGTGATCATGAGGTGTTGATAGGATCAGTTATCAGGCATCAAATAACAAAAAAATTGTATCACTCTGAATAAGGGGGAGTGCAGAGTGGAGAGGCAGGGTCCAACTGTGGGTAACTGGAAATCCCCTTACAGAAAGGTCGCAGGGTGGAGATGAGTCAGCCAGGACGTAGTGTATTACCGATGAAACATACAGCTTTTCTGTAGGTATTTAATTCCTCCTCCCAACCCACTATCATGGTCCCAATTCTACCTTACAAATCTGACAAGACCAGTACATGTACAAAGGTACAGATATGGGGTGGAAACACAGAGAATCTAAAACAGATAAATTTCCTCAGACCCAATAACGAGAGTAGCTATACCAGGAGAATAAGGGAAAGGTGGGGGAGGAAAGGGGAACTGGTCACAATGATAAACATAAAACCCCCTCCCTGGGGGGGCAGATAACAGAAAAGTGGGTTAAGGGAGACATCAGACAGTGCAAGACATGAAAAAATAATTTATAAGTTACCAAGGGTTCAGAAGGGATGAAGGGTGAGGGAGGAAGGGGGAGAAATGAGGACATGATGCCAAGGGCTCAAATAGAAGATATTGTGCTTGACACAGGGATGAATGTGTGGATTGTGATCAGAGTTGTAGGAGCCCCAATTAAGTGATTAGAAAAAAAGATTCATGCACACTTGAGAAGCACAGCCCTAAATAAAGTTTTGAAAATGTTTTCCCATGAAAAGAGCTGACCTGAGGGCTTGGGAGAGACATCGGAGTTCTCCATATCACTTCCCTCAGTCCAGTCTGTATCGCTTCTGACAGTGTTCTTTCCAAAGGTGCTCTGGTTGCTTTTGGTTGACTGCACAGGAAGTAAGTCTGGGGATGCATATGCCTGTATGGGGTGGTCATCATCCAGTTCCTCCTCGGAACTAAAGGGTGGAGTTCTAAACAAAACAAAACCATAATGGATGGCACTGCCTTCACCAGTCTTAGTATTTACTAGCTGTAAGGTGGTCAGATTTTTTGGACGCTGCCACAGAGTACAACAAACCAATAGCTATGTGAGCACAGAGAGGGTTGTGGTGGCTTAGGGACTGACACAAAAGATGACAAAGGGCCCAACCATGTGGTATTAGTTGTCAAAATGCACTGAAGTTACCTTTCACTACATCCACAAATTGCACATCCTTAATAGTCTTGGTTTTCCCACACCCCAGGAAAAGAGTTCTCAATGAAAGAAGCCTTTCCTCAATGAAACAATCCTCCCTGCTAAAATGGCATCATTCATTCTAACTTACATTTACACTGCATTTTAAAATGAGCTTATATTGTTACACAATCTGTTGTTTTGCTTTGTTTTGTTTTGCAAGGACCTCATTTAAAAATGCAGAGTTTATCAGAAACCCAACTCACTGTCATCCGGCCATTTTTGACTTAGAGAGCCCCTAATGGAACAGAGAACTACTTGTCCCACATGGTCTCTAAGACTCTCAGTCTTTATCAAGTCAGGCTGTCACCTCTTTCTCCTGTGGAGTGGCTGGTGGACTCAAACTGGCAATCTTTCCGTTGGCGACTAAATGCTTTAACCACAGCACCACAAGGGTTTTTCATAGAAATAAAGAATTCATTTACTTACATACTATGTACTGGCCACTTACCTGTCTGATACAAGAATTAGTCTTTTAAATGTTGACTACTATACTTTGGCCCATAGAATGGAGCTCTTCTGAGGAGAGTATGTGGATGTCACGGGATTTTGAAGGGTAAATAGCTATTTATATAATTGCTCTCACTACATAATGCCCCAATACAGAAATCTTCATGGCATTAGTATCTCCAGAACAGGGCATCAATGATGCAATTTAACTATGATGAAACTAGTTTTATTTGTTATTAATGACAAGAACACACTTGAAATTTATTGAGTCTTCTAAGCTGGTACCAAGCACTGAACCGAGACCTTTCCATAATCAGCCTGTGAGAAAGGCGGTAGCATCCCAGTACGACAGATAAGAAAACCGGGGGGCTTCAAGCAGGTAAGCAACAAAACCAGCAGTCACACTTAGTGAGCAACTGAGCTAAAACCCTTATTTATTTTAGGAAACTAGAGAAAAGTAAAGGTCTAGGGTCATTATCAACTCTCAGAAGGACTTAGAATTCAAGTATTAGATCTGGAATAAATCCACATAACACGGGCCCAGCGTTTCAAACCCCACGTCATTCATTTCGTTTAAAATGTACCTATTGAGAAATTGCTGGACTTTGGGATGGGGCTACAGAAACGGGGCAGCTGTGGTGTCTCTGCTTCCTGGGATCTCCAATATGAGAAGGAACCATTAAAAAACGTGTCAGAAATAGCATGCCACGAAGTAAGAATCACAAATTTCCGGAGCCCTCGTGGCACAGTGGCCCTCGTATGCATGGGGCTGCTAGCTACAGGTCAGCAGTTTGACACCAAGGGGCAGATACACCTGTCAAAATCCACTTGATGGCCATGAGGTTGGGTTTTGAAGCTTTAGCTAATCACAACAAGCATGCTAGTTTACAGTGAAAGGAACACTTGATGAAAAGACTTGTTTATTTTTTAATGAGCTTTCTCTCCCCATGTACTCACGTAATAGTTGTAGGCTTTCTGGGAAAATTATCTTCAGCGGTATTTTTCCTGATTCTAAAAAATAAAAGCAACAGTAAAGTATTTCTATACTGTCTGGTGAACAATATAGCACTCCATTATCATATATAATGTGATAGTCACATAATCTGCTGTCAATTTGAGACTTGGGAGTGAAGGGGTGAGGTCTGGTCTGTCAATCAGGTCGCAGCAGCTTGATGACCTCATTTGGAGGTGCTACGGAGATGAATAGCTCCCTGGAAGAAGGACACACCCTCACCCCCTGCAAGAGGTCTCCACTGACAAGATACATGGAACTACGCTAGACCCCTGGAGCTGGAGGACCCATGTGGAGACCCTGGCAGTACTGAGATGCTTATATTGCCACTGGATCCAAAGACCTCCCACCCACTGCCTGGGCTCTTCTTGTATTCGGCACCATTGCACGTGTCTCCTGAGTCTGATGAGGCCTTTATAGATTGGTATCAGACATATGGGGCAATACCAGGCTTATAGACTTGAGCTGAACTGAGCTGGGATGTTTTCTCAATATTCAACTGCTCTTGTATATAAAGCTCTTTCTTGTACACATGAGTGTCTATGAATTTATTTCCCTAGTCTACCCAGACTAACACATATAATAACACTCTTATGAAAACGAGGAAGAGCAGCAACACAGATCCCTCAGGATCAAAAGAATGGGAGACACTGCCAGTGTTCTCTGTTGGGTTAAAAGAAGCTTGGGGATTAAAAATACTCACTTTGGATCAGATGTCCTCTCCGAAAAAACAGGACTCTGCCTCACCAAATGTCTGCTTTTCCGAGGCAGCTGTTCTGCTTTGGGGATTTCTCCAGTTGAGAGGGCATCCAGGATAGAAACAGCGTACTTGTCTGCAATAGCAGTGCCATCTGTGAGTCTCACTGCCTTTTGCCCAGCAAGCACAAAGCAGTCATGTCATACTGGCTACGCTGCCTTTGGGATGAACAAGTCAGTCTTAAGAGTTTAGAGTCTGGACTACAGGCTTTTTAGAAAAAATTAAAGTGTAAACACAACATCAAGACCCGACACAGGTAGGAGTCATTTAACATCATTTGGGCAAGGTCTGACCATAGGCATACATGTCTGTGGTTCTAATAGGATTGGGGTTTTTTGTTTGTTTGTTTTTAAAGCATAAGCTGCCCTTTCATTTCCCCCAGATGGTTCTAAAGACCCCACAATGCAATCTCTTGCGCCCTGGACCATGGGTGGGATACAGGCTTTGCCTGGTAGGCAGGCAGCAGCAGGAGGAACTGGATGCTCAGGCTGGTCCTGCCTCCCAGATGGGCAGAATGGTAGGTAGAACCAAGAGTATTTCATCCCCTCCTCTCCCTCCCTTCCTCTTCCTCTGTTCCTACTGTCACCCTCTCAGTCACGACTGTGTCCTCTGCCTCTCATTTGTCCCTCCAGGGTCTGCCACGACAGCAAGGACAACTGCAGTGGAAATGCGGACAGCTGCAAACAGGCTCCCATTGGGTTTCAACATGGTGTGTGCACAACAACCCAATCGCATAGTGTTCTATTCCACAGCACACACTGCGGACATCCGACGATGCATCCCTGTATTTCAGTCTCAGAAACAAGGGAGGTGCCAGTGAAGTACACTCACTTCTCAGTTACGTCATCTAAACATTTGAAAAGGCTGTTTAATGTTCAATTGCACTTGCAAAGACAGATTCGGAATGGAAGTTACCTGAAGACAGTAATGTTCTCTCCTCAATTTTACAGCTGACTTTATGTTCAATTAACTCTCGAATCTGTTGAATGTTAGGTAACTGCTTCTCTCTCTCCTGTCTCACCAATTCCACAGTTCTCAGCACTCGATTCAAGTGATCGCTTGGTATGCCCCGTATATCCTGAAGAAATAAAAAGGTTAACTTAACCAAATTACCATTTTCACTTCAGTGGTACATGCCTGTATGAAGTGTGAAAGCCCTTATTCTATCCTTCCTGAGCTCCAGCTACAAGTGAGGAGGAGGTAGATCCAACACAGTATCCTGTGAGATGGGCCAAAGGGCATTCACAGTGAGTTGGATTCTTAAGGCAAGTGTATTCCTGTAGGTGACTGGCAAGCCAATAATGCAAGGCTCTGTGTGATCAGGGCTAAATATGTGCACAAAGGTTCAAGAAGAGAGGCCACAGGGGACTGCAGTGATCAGAGAAGGCATCAGGAAGGTGAGCGTTTTGCCCTCAACAATGGAAGAATACAGGCAAGAAGAAACAAAAGATGCACTGCCAGATGGGGAGAGACACTTTGCAGCAACTAGATTTTCTGTCAACTCGAACCTGTGTGAAAGTAGAGATGCAGTCCAATCGATCAATCAGTTTGCAGAATGATGAAGCCTCTCTGTGGGTGTGGTCTTTTTATAAGACAAACAATGAAAAATTATCTCTCCCGGCTTCCTGTGAATCAGTGTCTGCCTCCAGGGTGGACTCAGGTAAGGGTCCAGCTCAAGGAGCTGTTGGTGTCCTGCCATGTTCCCACTGATCTTGGGGCCACAAGACTCTGCCCCCGTCCATCTGTGATCTCCCTGCTTTATATTTCTGCGTCATCAGCACAAAATTGCTTAAGTCTGAAGAGGCGCCAGCCAACGATGGACCTATGGACTTCAGTTGTACTTACCTGGGATACGTTCTTGATATCAAATTACTTCTTGATCTAAATTTCTTTCTTATACATATGAGTGTCACTGTTTTTTTGGCCAACCAGGGGTTGGCAAACTATAACTCATGAGCCATATGTGGCTTTTTTAATATTCACATGTGACTCTGAAGTAAAATTGAAAAATTTTAAAGGATATTATTCAAATAATGGTATTTGGAAAATATGTATTTATAGCTCTTGAATAATTTTTAAATTGCTGTGAGGAACAGGAATGGCTCTTTCATCTTACAAGTTTGCCGACACCTGATCTAGACAATCCAGGCAATGCAAACTTTGTTCCTGGGTAAGAGAATGATTTATACTCAGCCAATAAGCATTGGACTGCCAATCACAGGGTTGGTGATTCAAACCCACCAGCAGCTCTACAGATGAAAGCTGAGATTATCTGCTGCCATAGAGATTTACAGCCTCAGAAACCCTATGTAGGGTCAAGGTGAGTTGAAATGGGTTCTGAGGTGATAGGTTACTAACAGTTTGAACCCATCTAGGAGCCCCACAAAAGAAAGCTGTGTTTCCATTAGCAATGATAACTAAACAAACCTTACTGAGCAGTTCTACTCCGTAACACACAAGGCCACCATCAGTCACAAATGACCTGATGGCAATGGGTTTGGAAGTCCCTTGGAGGAGAAACAGCCTTGGCAAACACAGTGGCCTGTGATGAAATGGCTACAAACAACACAGTCAATGTCACTTTACTGAACATGTACACACTGTTGAAATACAGGATGTTTTGTTACAGAGTAGATATTTATCACAATAAAAAACGTAACATTTTATACACCAACACACATCAATTTGGGAGCAGTACAAAATACAAGTTTGGGCTAGTAAATGAAAGTTGGCAACATGGCTTCATCATGACGAGCTGTGGGACTAGAGCCATTGACTTCTTCGTGTCTCTCTTTATAAAACGGAGGCAGTAAGGTGACTTGCTGTGAGGTTTGTTTCTAAGTTTGATATGAAGTTCTTCAGGAAGGTGCCTGGCACCCAGTGTGACTTATTTATTTAAATATATAAGTAAATGGCTGAGCCCTGGTGGCGCAGGGGTTGAGTTTGGGAGTGCGGCCCAGACAGTGGCCCATTGGCTTGGCGGTTCAAGGCTGGGCCTCCCACTCCCACCAGAGGGCCATGATGCCATGTGTATATATATATATATATATATATACACACACACACACACACACACACACGTATAAATTCCTTTTATCTCTGGTCACCAACAGTGCCTCTTTCTTGTCTCTTATCACTGAATATGGGGAAAGCAAAATACAAGGAAAACAAAAAAGTCCAAAAATAATGAACAAACTCACTGCATCAATCCCCAGGGTTTCCAGTTTCTCCACCAGACTCTGCTCTAAAATGGTCCTGATTTCCTTAGTGAGGGAAGGGTGATTCCTCAAGGCTTTCCTGAAATGGGTCGTGTTATTCAATTTCTGCTCGTTCTCTCTTCCTGAAATACGGGTGTGGGGTGAAAGGGAGGTGTATCAAAATGAATGTTAGAAAACACAAATGTAAATCTCTAAACAGATGATGAAAAAACCTCACTCTAAACAGCAGTAAGCATTTTCAAATGCTCCTGAAGTTTTGTAATATTTCAGTCATGCCGAGTAAGAGAGAGTTGAAGTAGAGTTGCTAATAAAACTATCTTAAACTCACTTTCATAGACTCATAGACTTAATCATTTAACTGTTCTGGCGACATATATCAGGACAATATGCATCTATAAGAACCATCGTTTTCTAACTCCACTTGTTTGGAAGTTTAATCAAACTAAAAATAGCTCACTACTTCCTAAAGAATTGCTCTCTCTGAAGTCTGGTGGTGTTGTGGTTACCCGGGGGCTGCTAATCGCAAGGTGAGCAGTTTGAAACCACCAGTTGCTCCCAGGAGAAAAACAAGGCTTTCTGCTGCTATAAGAAGTGAGTCTCAGGAAATCACCAGGGCAGTTCCGCCTGCTCTGTGGGTCACGATGAGCCAGCACTGGTTTGATGACAGTGAGTTTGGTTTGGTTTCTAGAAGCCCATTTAGCATTGGTGCATCATCTTATACAGAAATTGTTCAACTTATCTTAAATATATTATTCATTTTCGATAGTAAATCTAGTCAATATCAAATTCATATAAAATTTCAAAACATGACGGTACCTATCTCGAAATATTTTGCCAAAACGAAAAGAAGGCAGAGTAAAAGTATTTTGCATAGAGCAATGTGAATTTAAAACCAATAAGAACAGCAAAAATAACCAACAGGCTACATACTCCTCACTTTTCTTTTTTTTGTTCCCACCCAAAAATGGATTAGTTAAAAAGTTTACAGAAGGGGACTGATCCCATAGCTTCGAAGGGCTGAATCTGTTGGTCCAAGGAAGTTGGGAGGCTATAGACAGCCTTTAGTATGGGTTACACAACACGAAGAAAACAACACCCTCACAATGTCAACTGTATTGACATTGCCAATACAGACAATGCCATGATGAATGAAAAAAAGATGGAAGTTGCCAACACTTTCATTTTACTTGGATCCACAGTCCCCATATATGGAAGCAGCGTTCAAGAACTTGAGCAAGATATTGCATTGAATAAATCTGTGGTAAAGACCCACCAAGGTGTTAAGGGGAGGTAGGGGGAGCAGTGGGGGGTGGTGGCTATCAACAAAGGTGTCGCTTTAAGGCCTTTTCCAACAGCCTTATGTAGATGTAAAAGCTGGAAAAGAAAGAAGGAAAGTAAGAGATTTGATGCACTTAGACTATGGTGTTGGCAAGGAACATTGCATATAGTGTGGACTGCTAAAAGACTGAGCACATTTGTCTTGGAAAAAGTATAAGCAGAATGCTACACAGAACTGAGAATGGTGAGATAACATGTCTCATTCATTGTAGCCACGATACCCAGAGGATCAGCCCCCGCAAAAGGAGAGCATATTCGACACAGCAGAGAAAAGAGAGGAAGCCCCTCAAAGAGCAGGACCGACCCAGAGGCTGCCACAAGGGCCTGACACCATAGGTGTGGGGAAGGTGCAAGACCAGCCAGCTGTGCTCTGCTGTCCACGGGCTCCGTAGCTGCTGGTTGGAGCCAAGGCCAAGCTAGTGACACAGCACTTGGCAGAGTAGACGCTAATGTTCAAATTCTCATTTCAGCAGCCTGATTTAATAAAGTCGACTATATATATGTTTAAAGTTTTATTTTTGAATCAAGTGAAAGTCTATAGGGCAAACCAGTCTTCCATTCGGTACTTCATAACCAGAATTTTTTCTCAGTGACTGCAACCCCACAATGAAATATTACTTCCTCCCCTTAGCAGCCCCACCCCCCGCTCCTCCCTCCCATGTCTGTTTCCATTCTTCCTTCCTTCCCACCTTATGACCTTTGTCCAGGGTCAGATTCCGCCTCTCTGGTTTATAAAAGAAGTGGTAGAACCCCCTAGTGTGGCATTCCCTTGAACTATCGTTTGGCTGCAACTTCAGAGAGGGGGCAAATTCTTGGCATATGATATGTCTGTAAACCAGATCTGAAGGGTGATCAGTGTTGGGGGCTCCACCAATTTCTGTCCTCCCAGTAAACCTGGCTATTTTTATGATTCTGATTTTTGTTCCATATTTCTCCCCCACTCTATATGGGACCCTCTGTTGTGATCCCTTTCAGGGATCTCAGGAGCGGAGTCCCATTTAGTTTGGGTTTTATGGTGGTAGAGGTTAAGGTTCATGTGGTCCATTAGTCCTGTCTACTAATGATTCCCATAGCTTTAATTTTTTTCACTTCGACTCCATGAGGAGAGACGACTAGCACTGACCACAGATGGCTACTCACAGGCTTTGAATAGCCCAGTTGTTATCTTCAAAAGAAGAGTCTCGAACATTCTCTCTGTGGGCCATGCTGTGCCAAGTGACCACCATGCACTTCTAACTAATTCCCATGCCTACAAATCCAGCGACTCATTGCCTCCTGGTGTCTAGTGATGGCCAAGAAGTGTGCATACCTCTGCCCTTGTCCTCTATTATACACATGGACAAGTTTATAGCACATGCAAATATGTTTACAGAAATATCATATGCCAAACCTATGTGTGATGGTGAGTATAGCTCCTTCGCTTACTCATTCCTAACTGTTCATCCTGCCTGTCTGCCTGTTATCCACTGATAGACTGATATTTCTGAAAATCCAGGATTGTAAGTGAAATGTGTCTGATTTATTTGGTAAAGGTCCCTTTTTACTTGGCCATATATCTGGGACAAAAAGGAAAGGCAAAGTCTGTAAGTTAGGATGATACCATTTAAACAAACGCAACTTCCCTATTTCCAATCTACTATTAGGCAAAGGCAAATTTTTTGCCAACATCTCATCTAGAAAGGAGACTGCACAGGAGTTTAGCCTAACGAGAGGTCCTGGAGCCTGGAGCCATGAAAGGGTGCGGGTCGCGACCCCAAGGAGTCCCCTAACTAATAACAGTAGCAACATTACCGTTATAAAACAGCAACGAAAATAATTTTATGATTGGAGGTGTCACCACAACATGAGGAACCACAACATGAGGTCACAGCATTAGGAAGGTTGAGACCACTGGTCTAGGTGATGTCAACAGTGGCTGGGCCACCACTACTCGGAAGAGTTATAAAGCCTCTAGTTAGACAGCAATTGTTGGATTCATTTGTTTATTTGTCCAGCTCTGCCTTTGAACTCTTCCTCCTGATGTCAAGTACAATTTAATGACGCAACGCACCAGCCTAAGGGTCTCCCTATGTGCTCAAATTGACTTGATGCTTTGGGGCTTTCCTTGGAAGGTCAGGTACGAACAAGTGGGAGAAAAGCCTTCCTTCGAGAATGGACTGGCAGCTACAGTGGCAGACTGTGAGTAGGCAGCACACACGGGGCCGCCGCAAGTCAGAATCAATGACAGCTAACAGGAACAGCAGCTACTGATGAACTGTTCTCATATGGTTTCCTATGTGCATGTGCCTATTCTGCAAACCCGCCGGTTCTGTGTGCTTCAGGCTTTTTCCCAGGCCTTTCATGAGGTTAAGTGTCTTAATAGGTACTCAATAGGTGCTTTTGTTGGTTTTACCCATTTTGGTGAAGTAGAATTTACATAACTCACCCGAATTAAGCATCAACACACACACACACACACACACATCTATATTCTGAAAAAAGACTAAGGCTTTTCTGTAAAGGTAGATTTAATCACTTCACAATCAAACATTCCTGAAGATTTGAATGAAAGACCTACTGTTCACCAAGACAAACCAGACAACGTTCTTGAGGTCAGCATTTCCTCTGATGCAAATTTTATAAGCAGACCCAAGCAGAAGGCCATGCTAACGCGCGAGGCATGTGATCAGGGAGACCAATCATGCAACATAGCAGCCACATGTGATCAGGTAGAACAGTCACACAACCTAGCATTGACGGCGAGCACATGGTTGTAGTGCAAAGCAGTGGCAGAAGAAAAAAAAAACGCAACGAAGAATTTCTGAATTGGAAGAAACTTGATCTAGCATCTCATAATGAACCTCCTTTCCCACATAAGGATGTTGAAGTCAGATTGAGGCAAGAGATTTCCCACGAGGCCACCCGGCCACCCTCGCAGAGAGCCCAGACCAAGGCAGCACCCTTTCTTTGCTTTCAACTATGGGAAGCGGAAAACGTAAGTTTAGCTCTGTAAACATCTAAACTCAACGGTGTAAAGCAAGCTCCCAATCCCAAATATTGTTTTCAAAATATACAATGGCCTCTAAAGTCTGCCCTGACTCCTGGAATTCTAATAGCCATACAATAGCAAAGGAGCCGTGGTGGTGTGTAGGGTTAGGCATCAGGCTATTAACCGCAAAGAGAGCAGTTGGAAACCATCAGCTGTCTGAGGGAGAAAGATGAGGCTCTCTGCTCCTGTAAAGATGTACAGGGACAGTTCAACTCTATACCATAGGGTTGTATAGTAGAGTATAGATACTATACTGAGTGAGAATGAGCTCAACGAGAGTGGTTTCTTTATAAAACAGCAACATCAAGTATGACTGTGGCAATTACATCATCTACTGTCAACTTAAGGGAAGGGGCGGAGTATAGCTTGTCAACCAGGTGATAGGCAATGAGGCCTCTGGGTGGGCATGGCTTCCTCCTGAGGACTCTGGGAACTCCTGCCTTCCTCCCTAGGGGCGGAACCCACACTCTCTGCTACACATTCCTGTTGACAAGTCACATGGAGACACACTGATGAAGATGGAGCCCTGGAGCTGGAGGAGTCACATGGAGACCCACGCTAGCACTGACCCAGTGCTTTCACTGCCACTGGATCTACAAGACACTCCAGCCACTGACCTGTGATCTTCCTGCATTTGGCATCGCTGCACTGCTGCATGCGTCTAAAGAGGGATTTATGGAGTAGAATTGGACACATGGGCTAATACTGGATCTTTAGACTTGATCTGGGCTGGACTGGGATGTTTTAATATACAATTGTTCTTTGATATATATTTCTCTTACACACGAGTTTCCCTGGATTTGTGTCTCTAGCCTATAACAGATGCAAATCTATTAAAAAGCAAATGTACAGGAAGGGCGAGATGCTTCTTGGTAAGAACCAGTGTTTTTGCAAAATCTTGCTTCACACTGTTAGCACAGGCTAACATTTACTGATGGCGATGCATCAGCTGCCCCATGCTGACCCCGCAGAAGCACAAGATGGCTGCAGACCCTGGTTTCGGCAGTGGTGTACAAAGATCCTGGAGCTTGCTCACTCTTACAATCCTCTCTTCATTTCCTGTCAGAGTTATGTCTGAACACATGGAGAGTGACAAAGACTTTCTCTCTCAATCCAGGCTCCCAAATGTAGTAACGGCCAAAGATGCCATTGGACCACACTTCAAGCACAGGCAAAATGAGGCAGAGGGTAGAAGAAGGTAGAAGGCAAAGAGACCATGTTGGACATGGTGGACGATTGGAGTTCTAGCTGGCTTGCTATTTTGAATATCTTAAAACACCAGGTTCCACTTTTTAAATGACACGAACGTTTCAATGAATCCCCTGGCACACTGCGGACTGCTCAGGTAATAAAAGATTTTAGGTTTTGTATATTAATAAAGCAAACATGTAGAGGAGAGAGGACGTACACAACTTGAAAGTAATAGGATGCTTTCATTCAAAATTGAAAGAGGATTAAGAGTGGCTTGTCTTGTCTCTCACAAGCCAATGGAGATGGTTGAAAATCACTCAAGGACAGTACTTTTAGATATTAATACGCACTACCTGTGTGGATCGCAAACAAGGCGAGGGAGTTAAACTGGGCAGCAGACAGAGCATGGCAGGAGGGTAGGGGATTTAGCCCAAGGAGCTCACATTTGCTTCTGATGGAGTGCTGGCTACTCCAGCTTGCTGCATGCTGACAGGTTATCCTCTTTCTTTCCAGAGAAGTTAGAAACTCACAAATCCGTATGAAATATTCTGATCTTTAAGTATTGGCAGCAGATTTTAATATCCTTGCTAGCAGTGGATGTATTTGGCCTTCAGACCTCCCACTTGAGGCCTATGCCTCTTGGTGACTACAGACAGTACTTGCTTCTGATCCATCTGGCCCATCCTTATTTCTTTGACAACGGAATGAAGGGAGTCTTACACAAGAGCCTGACGACATCCTTTGGCAGGTGTGCTCTTATAACTAACATAAAAATTGATCTCAAGAGCTCTTTATGGCTTTATCATGCTGTAATGTTATGCATACCCACTCTTGTTTCTGAAAGAAATGGAACTTTTAAATGTTGGGATAGTGATTGCAGACACTTAAGAGCAGAAAAAAAATAAAACAATTAAAATACTATCCCAAAGCGGTGGCAACTTTGAATAGTTACTTGAATAGGAAGATACGGAATCCTAAATTACATAAATAGCTTGACAAAAAATACAGAAAATAATCACAAAACTCCAAACACAAGAAAACAAGCTGAGTAAGTCCTGTTTGAAAATCTCTAAAAGGTTGAATAGGAAAAAAAAAAGGTTGAATAGAACAAAACCAAGACTTGAAAATACATGTCAGAGATATTATGAACATATGCCTGATTTCATCAATTTTTAATTTTCAGTTTTGTGAAAATAATTTTTAACTCTAGAGATAATAGCAAACACCAGGTTCACATATTTGAATATATCATTTCATTTCACTACCTGACAAAAATGGCAAAACCTGACCCCAACTTAACATAAAAAATTAGCTTTCTCTTAAGAAAGTGGTAGACACATTAGGTATAAGTAAGGAAAAGATTATGACACACTGGTTTAAATATAATTGCTTTCCAGATCTATAACTCTGGCATTAGAAAAAACTGTTCTTTTTTTAGAAAAACTGAGGGCTGTTTTCAAGATTACCAAATAAAAGAATTAATTATTTCCCAAGACCTGCTCAAACTATGCGGATGTTGTTAGATTCCATATGCAGAGTATAGAAATGATGCATCCTTTGCCCTTAGAAGTAATGAAGTGGGCACTTGACCCATCCATCTCAAACTATGAAAACCCATGACTGTCAGACAACTTGTTTCCTTCTTTTTTGGGGGGGCATCACTGCCCTCTGGTGGTCGTGGGAGCTACTCAGCCTTGCTCCTGGAGAGCTGCTGCTGGATTTGAACCGCCAAGCAGTCCCGCACTCAACCACTACGCCACCGGGGCTCAGCCCAGACAATGTGTTCTCATACCATTTAACTGGTGCCCAAAGCATTCGTATGAATTTATCATCCAATCAAAAACTGTCTGCCTTGAGATAAAGACTTAATGTCCATTTTTCAAGTTCTTTGACTCAGGAAAGCTTCTCAGTCACCTATATGCATAAGAAAATACCAGAGCAGGGACGAATACAACAGAATAGGAAATGAATATGGCAGCAGACTACTCTGTGAAAACATAATCCACACCAGATCCAGGGACCTAGTTTTGGTAGAACCTGGTTTTTTAAACAAGATGGGCTTGCATTTTCAAGGCATGGTCTTGGCACACAGCAGCATCACCACACGTAGGCCTTGCTCAGGCCCTTTTTTACCTTTTTCTTCCTCGGAAAGTTCTTCTATTGGCTCCAGTACGTGCAACGAGAATGCCTGTTCTATTGATGAGGGAAAAGAATAACAGTACAAACAGGACAATAGCAAAGAAAAATTAGTTTCCTTTTAAACAACCATGAAAGATATAATTCCATGGTATTTTAGTCAGGGCTGAATAACAAGGCTTTATTGGAGCCCAGAATAGGGTGGTGGACAGCTAACGGTGGTTATACTTTCTCCTGGCATAGTGTCTCCAGAACCTCCACCACAGAAATGATATTTCTCAGTAACTGGTCAATAGCCCAGTAACTTGCCCAATAGCCGAGTGCCTGAAGTGATCCACTGACAGCACCAAGAGAATTTACCTCCTTTTCATCACTCGTCCAGGAAACAAAACCAATTTTCCTTATGAAATAGTTTGGTGAGTAAACAGAACATTAATGAGACTATTCCAATTCCAAAGGACTAAAAAAAAAGATATAAATAAACAAAGTCTTTCATATTCCAATTTCTCCATCCTTCCCCTCCCTGTCTTTCTCCGTCACCCCCAGCATACTCATGCAGGGCCTTCAAGTGGTAAAGGACTCAAGGTCACGTAGCCCTAGTCTTACACTTTTATTTGAGTCACATTGTTTCCCAATACCTAGTTCTGTCTCTGAAGGAGACTTGGTAGCACAGCAGTTAAGCACTTGGCTCCAAACATAAAGATTGGCTGCTTGAAGTCACCTAGTCGTTCCATGAGGAGAGAAGCCCCGGGGAGATACAGAAGTGAAAAAGGACAGCCCAAGAAATCTGTGGGGCAGTTCTGCTCTCGGGGGAGGGGGATGGTGCTCAGGAAAAGGTTGTGGGTCGTAGAAGAACCTGCCACCACCCAGGCCAAAAAGGCAAATTCACTGCCATCAAATTGTTGCCAACTCGGATTGACCGTAGAGAGCAAGGCCAACCTGCCCCTGTGGATTTCCAAGACTGTGATTCTTTACAGAAGCGGAAAGCCTCATCTTTCACCCACAGAGTGCCTGATGGTTTTGAACTGCTGAGCTTGTGGTGAGCAGCCCAACGTGTAACCACTAAAGGCACTAGGGCCCCAGGTGCCAGCACAACGAGACAGACACGGCTCAAGTGGAAGAAGCACTATTGCCAGCCCAGCACCAGCACAAGTAGGCTCAGGTGGGGAAGTGACAGGCCCAGCCATCTTCAGCTCAAGAAGCCACAGGGCTAGCCTCCACACATGCCAGTCTTGCGCAAGAGCCGGAACCTTTGGGAGACATCAAACTCCCCTGGGCCTTCCCGATAACGGAGGCTTTCAGAAACATCTATGTTTCAATTTCCGGCCTTTACACCCAGAAGGCAAGCTCCTGAGTCAGTATTTCGTGGAGCTTCTCCTGCTCTGGCTGGCTCCTAGCTGGATCTTAGCACCCCTCCTGTGAAAGCCAACCCCAGCAGTACTCACTAAACGGACCAGATTCTCAGTAATGCCCTGCCTCATTTAGTCACTTGAACCGACCAGGGAGGGCGTCGTCAATGTTCTCTTCGTCTTACAGCTACCTGAATGGACTATAAATCCCCACGTTTGGATTGCACAGTCCGAGAACTTGACTGCAAAGGGAAAAAGTCTTCCTGTCGGTGCTCACAGTATTGTTGACTTCCCTCCTCCTCCCTTCGTCCTGGCACCAACAAGGGCACTACTGCCCAGTCATTCTCTGAGGTCACCAACTGCCAATCCCACAGAAGAGCAGTGATGCTCACTCTCTCGTCTCCACAATCACAACCTTGATTGCTACGCGCGTCTCACAGAAGGTTACAGACAGCCCACCTCGCCATCATCTACACGCTGGTAAGCCTGCACTTCCCGCAGGGCAGCCTCATGGGCATTCTGCAGCTGCCCCAAGAGTCATCTCTGTCAGCTCTGGGTTGGGACGCAACCACAGCCAATGGCACCCTCAGATTTCTCTAGCAGACTCTGGGTCCAGTCAAACCATCTGTACTACAAGCTCTAATTTAGTGCTTCCTGTACCCTTTGTCTCTGTTGCATTACCTAGAAGGCTACCCATATTCTAATTCTATTTAACTCAGATGGCCAAATGGATCTACAGAGCCAAGTGGCCCTTTAGCCTCCTTACCATGAGAAATGAGTATTTTGCATGGCCTCACTCACGAGAAGGGAATAGGGGTCATCAAGTCAGTGTATGGCCTCGTTATCCTAACAAGAGCAAAGTTTACTTTCCTCCCTGCACCCTGCCACAGCATAACTCCATGAACAGAATGTTCCCCTGCAATGAAAATATGGAGGGTCTTTTTTAAAAAAACATAATGGCAAAGAATAGGGATCTAGTTCCCTCATATATTTTCTTAAGAAACGTTGTTTCATCCTATCTACTGCCTCAGAATCAATACTTAAGTTACATTGTTCAATTGGGGTACCAAAGTCAAAAAAGGATGAGTGGTTACCACAGTTCCCATTTTCCCCAGGTCTCCTTCCAGGGCAGCTCCCAAAGGTGTCTCTCTCCACAGTAGCCCTGGGGGAAAGGGAGAGGCATTCCTGTCCTGGGACAGCCCAATATGAATATGTGATGGAGGCATGAGAGCAAGGGTTTGTCCCTATCTGTAACAGAAGGCAACGCCAGAATGCCCCACCCAGGCCAACAGCTCCCAGAAGAACTGCGAAGCCTTCGCTGTAGCTGCATCTGGACTCCACACTCTCCCACGCTTCCTTTCAGACTGCTCCCTCACAACGTTGTCCAAGAGCACTTTCCAGTTAGCCTCCCCCAGGTGAATCTGTCTCCCAGAGAGTCCAAACTGTGGCAGCAAGCAATTGTGACATCTTTTGTGATAGAGAACTTCAGCAAGCCTTGCGATGGAACAAAAGAACTTTTTCACCTTGTCAGGGATAAATTGGTCAATTTATACTATGCAACACATTACTAATTACTGGCGCCCCAAACCCCCAAACCCCCTACCCCCACGCCCTCATCACCAGTGGGGAAGCTACCCTGACTGTGCACAACAGGCTTTGATCCTCATCCAAGGGTGGTGGGCTCCCTGCCAGATCTGAACAGCATCTCAAACTGGCATTTCGGTTCCCAAAGATTCTAGAAGTGGAGCGTAACTGACGGTTGCTTCAGGCCCCATCTACTTAGGACCAGGGCTACAAATGGACATGGTCAGTTTAGAATGGATGGATCTGTCAGGATACTGGGTCAGCCCCAGCAACTCTATCGAGGCCTTTCTTGGATGCCCAAATGCTGGGCAAAAGGAAACAGGGGCAGTGTGAGATGCCATATGAAAGGTAACAATAACCAAATGGGAAAAGTTAACGGCCAGAAGGGGAGCATCCAGCCAAGCTGCATAAACACCAGCCTTCAAACACAGGGAGGCAATGCAGACATACTTTAGACCTGACATAACTTTAAACAGCAAGTGACTGGCAAAGATGCTCTCCTAGCTTATTTAGTACTGGAGCAAATTTATATATGTTTCATCTCTGCTACTGGTCCAAAGAAAGAGAGGAGAAAACAAAACAAAGCTACACTTGTAGACAGTAAAACCTAATACGTGGAGAATGACTATATTACATACTATGGTCAGATGCTCAAGGGAACTGATCCAGCTGCGATGATCTTAGAAGTAAGGTACAACAAACAACTCACTCCATGAGCCACACAGAATCACCCCTGTCGACCTTCTTTATTTATAAGACAAAAAAAGTCCCAGGCCGATCTGGATTTAAGTCTAACCAGAAGGCTAAAGACAAAGTGGACTGAAGCAGACATTACCTTCCAGAAGCATCTGTGGGTAAGTCAGGGAGAAAAGAAAAGGCAGTTTCCCCAACTGACTTCATTTGTTCTAAGCGCAGACCCATAAGAAAACACAGCACCTATTTTAAAAGCACACAGTGAAACACTGCAAGCACCTTAATGGTCTAAAAGTAATGATCCCACCGTCCATTGGCTCACGGACACAATAAGCCCCATTCTTGTCGTCAGCTCCATGAACTCCAAGCTGGCACTGACTTTGTCTGGTGGGGCACACACTCCCCTTCTGGTTTCCATCACGAGGCCTTTCTAGATTTTCCCAAGCAGTTGCTGAAACTGTTTGTTTAAAGAGGTGACTTGCTGCCCCGCTGAAAGTTAGAAAAACAATCACAGATGCCCTGTGGCAGTGCTCTCTGGCTGGCCTTCCTAGGAGAAAGTCACCCTCCTTCTTGCCCAAGATCGACTACTCCTGACCAAAAATCACACGAAAGAAAAACGCGAGCCAAAATTAATACTCTCTCCATCCGAGTCAGGGAAGACATGTATCTTAGACTTTAGGGTCTCAATATTTATGCTAGAAAACAACACAGACTGAAGCTAGATGGATGGCTTTTAAGTCATTGAAGGTGTTTTCTGGTTTACATAACTACTTCTACAGAAGTCCTCTCAGTTGCCACATTCTCCATCGCAGGCAGGAAAGTGGACACAGAGCCCCTTAAGACTATTACTGAAACTTACCTGGGGTTACTGTTGAACTTGACTTGGCATCTGAAGTCTGGGGCCCAGTGGCCTTCACTGAAACAGCAAGAAAGAGAAATGCTCAGAGGGGTCCACCATGCCAAGGAATGTTCGTGAACAGGCTGGCAGCCAGCTACTCCCCCAATAAGTCAAGATGTATACCGGGAACGAATGCTTCCAGTGGCCAGCATATGACACAAGTGAAAACACAGTTCACTCTTTTAATAAGGACTATTTAGTTGGTATTTGTGTGCTCAGAGTTCTTCAATGACAATTCACTATCAAACTGTAACCCATGGTCATCATTCCCCAAACATCCCCTATGTTTATGGGCTTCACGAGACTTCTTTCCTCCGTAGTCTCTGGCGACTCTGACTCTTATTTCCCAAAGGATGTGACTCTTTTGGGCACTTTTCCAGGTCATTCTTGTGGTGGCATAAAGCAGGACACGCCATTCCTTTTTGTGAAACTGTGAATTAGGTAGGCCCTACAGTTCATACCATCCATTTTATATTCAACATGTAAGGTACTTGTCAAACCCATTAGGCTACTCTCCCTCCCTCCTTTTGATTTCTCTGCTTTCTCCTGTGGATTACTGTCTTCCTCTGACCCAAGTGTACATTGGTCAACCCTGTAGCCCATTGCTTCATCTTTCCTCCCTTGGCAACATCCAAAGAGTTTCATTTAATAGGTACTTCATTCTTTTTTTTGTTGGGAGGGGGGG
>PVJH01027112.1:0-29106 GCA_004026705.1 Nesogale talazaci | reverse complement strand
CGTGTCAAATTCATCCAGATGAAAACGTCCACAAAATTCATGCACTTGTGCTCAAAGACCAATCCAATGACGGACCATGGAAGAGATGAGAAAGTTATCTGGACTACCTTGGAGCTCAGTTCAGTGAATTTTAACAGACAATTTGAGAATGAGAAGGGTCGCTGAAAATTTTGTGCTTCAGGTTCTGACCAGAAAAAAAGGGGGGATTGAGTGCCCTGCCTTGAAAAAACAGCTCCCAAGAGAACCAGACTTTTTCCAAGGTCATTACTGGTGACACGGCATGGTGTTCTTATGAGTCCGGAAGCAAATACCAGTCAAGCTAGTGGAAGGCGCCATTCTCACCTTGCCCAAAACAAACTTGTCGAGTGAAATCAAAGATCAAGACGAAGATGTGAGGGGAAGGGTGCACTTGGAATTCGTTCCACCAGATCAGACTGTTGATGAAGCTTTCTATGGAGAGGTTCTGAAGAGATGACATAGCTCTGTGGACCTTTTGGGGTCAGACAGGAACTGCTTTTGCTAACAAGACAATGCACCTACTCACAATGCACCAATTTGGGGGCAAAAAACAGCATACCTCTCTTGCACCATGCACCTGACTCACCTGACCTATCTCTGTGCAATTTCTTTTTGTTTCCTAAAATGAAGATGAGCGGCTGAGCCCCGGTGGCGTAAGTGGTTGAGTGTGGAACTGCAGCCCGCAGTCTTGGCAGTTCAAATCCAGCAGCAGCTGGGTAGCGCCCACGACCACCAGAGGCAGTGATGCCCACAAAAAATAAATAAATAAATAAATAAAATGAAGAGGTTGGGCTGAGCCCTGGTGGCGTCGTGGTTGTGCGCGGGACTGCAGCCCACTGGGACGGAGGTTCAATTCCAGCAGTGGGGCTAGGCCTCCTACTCCCACCACCGGAGAGCAGTGATGCCCGCCCCCCCCACCAAAAAAAAAAGAGAAGACAAAAAAAAAAATGAAGAGCGTGCAAGGAGAGCAATTTGATGACATAGAAAGATGAAGAAAGAAAACGAGAGAAGCTGTCAGCCATCCAAACAGATGTTTGAAAAATATTTCCAAGAATGGAATCACAGATTTGAGCCATATTAAGTGTAATGGAGAGTACTTTGAAGGTGACAAAACTGTTTTTTGTTTGTTTGTTTGTTTGTTTGTTTTTTTAAGGCATCACTGCCCTGGCTGTTTTCTTTTTTAAAAAAAATTTAAATACAATAACAGAGTGGAATTACATAATATTGAGTAAATCAAGGGAAACTACTTTCTTTACACTGTTGAGACAACAGGACCAAGTTCAGGGTGTACCTCCATTTGTTTAAATACACATCTGTTCTCCAGGAGTTGAACTTTTTGAAGTTTCACACACACCATGTTAAGTGAGTCTTAAGAAAGGAATGTTTTCTGTAGCTCTTATAAGCGGGTTCTCTCATACGTGCTAGTTTTTCATGTGTGGAGGCTGTCGGGTTGGAGCCTGAGCCTAATATTACTGTTTGAATTGGTTTTGTCATCCATTCTCCAGGGGTGTTCAAACATGTCATCTGCAAATACCAAAACCCATTGCTGGTGTGCCCTGGGCACCCACAGGAGGTGGGCCACGCTTGGCGTGGGGACTCTTAAAGAGAAGCGCTGCCAAGGAAATTGCTGCTACTGCCCAGGAGAAAAGGGATGCCTACCAAGTAACTGTCTCATCTCTTTGACGCAACGCCTATTTTGGGGCCCCATCTTTTCTGTGGCAGGCACTCTTTTGGCATCCAATGTAAGGAGTGAGCCCTTGCCTCACTGGCATTCTCGTCAGCGTGCTTAGAAAACCTGTACAGCTACAGTATCTTGCTTTGCAGACTGGGAGTTTTTACTGGTGGCATTCATCTGCATGGGCAGTGAATTATTAATGTGCCTCCATAGTAAAGTGACCAGATTTTAAGCGGAACACCATTGACTGGGGAGAAAGGGGAGTTCTTGATTAAAAATTTGGTCTACACACCCACTATCATGCTCCTGGTTCTACCAGACAAGACCAACTAGAACAGGGGATGTACACTGGAGTTGGAAACATGGGGAATTTAGGATAGATATTTCTCAGGACAAGTGATGGGAGTGGTGATACTGGGAGGATGGAGAGATGGTGTAGTAGAAAGGGATCTACATATAACCTCCTCTCTGGGGCATGGCCCAGAAGTGAGTGAAGGGACACATTGGACACCCAATGACACCTGCCCTGCATGGGTCTGGTCAGAATGTGGGGGATGCACTGATAGGATGTAGTGATTAGAACTCCCTGGAGAGCTACCGTATACAACGTTGGGTATAAAATGAGAGAAGCAGGAAGAGGGATTTCACTAGCAGCAAGCTCAGGACTGGAGTTCCGTCTCTGGACCTGAGATCCCTGCACAGAAAGCCTCCTGAGTCCAGTACAATTATATATACCATCACAGCAGCAGCAGCAGAACCAAGAGCCAGCGCACGGAGCGCAGAGATGTACCTCCCAATCCACATGGCACGGGAAGCCGGGTTCTTCTGCTTGTGGAGTGCAGTATTTCTGGGCACTAAATTGGGGGAGTTGGGCTTGGGGACCTACAAAAGGGGAGCTCAGTGACTCTGGGAGAGGCTTACAACAGAGTGATAGGTCCTTTGGGCCTTCATTAACAGAACTGTGTAACATATCCTAATAAACTACTGGACCCTGAGCATTTATCACTAGTATTGTAACTTGGTTTCTTTCTTAAACTTTTGTTGTTGTTGTTGTTGTTGTTGTTGTTGTTGTATTGGCATCACTGCCCTCAGGTGGTGGGAGTAGGAGGCCCAGCCTTTGCTCCATGGAGCTGGAATCGAACCTCCATCCCAGTGGACTGCAGTTCCGCGCACAACCACTGTGCCACCGGGGCTCAGCCCTGTTTCTTAAACTTTTGATCATTAAATTTGTCTGTGAGAGGGTCACAGGGAGGAGACCAGCCAGTCAGGATGCAGCTTAGCAACGATGAAACATACAACTTTCCTCTATTTCTTTAATGCTTCCTCTCCCCCCACCCCACTCCCACTATCAGGATCCCAATTCTACCTTACAAATCCGGCTAGACCAGAGGATGTGCACTGGTACAGATGGGAACTAGAAACACAGGAATCCAGTAGATGAACCCAGTCAGGACCAGTGGTGAGAGGGGCAATACTGGGAGCCAATCACAAGGGTCTCCATAGAACCCCCTCCCTGGGTGAAGGGAGACGTCGGAGCATGTAAGACATGAGAAAATGATTATTTATTATCAAGGCCTCGTGAGGGGAGTGGACAGGGAGAGAAGGGGGAAAGGAGGTGATACCAAGGGCTCAAGTGGAAAGCAAATGTTTTGAGAATGATGACGGCAACAAGCGTACAAATGTGCTTGACACAATGGATGGTAGGTGGATTGTGATGAGAGTTGTGTGAGCCAAATAAAATGATTAAAGTGGTTTTAAAAAAACCTGCCCACAGCTTGATTTCTCTAGTTTAGCTCAAGAGCCCTGCTTCTGGCTGTTATTAGTTGGGCTGCTACCTCAAGGTCAATAGTTCAAAACCAGCAGCCACTGAGGGAGACGTCCTGTAAAGAGGCACTGTATTGGAAACTCACAGTGCAGTTCTGCTCTGTCCTGTAAGGGCTGCCTTGAGTCAGAACTGCCTCATCGGCAATGAATTTGGGAGTCCTTGCGTGTTTGGCAGTGGAGCAGCCCTGGCGGCGTGGTGGCGCCGTGTGGAGCTGCCATCCTCAGGGTCAGCAGTTTGAATCCACGGGCTCCACGGGAGAAAGAGGCGGCTTTCCACTCCCATTTCCAGCCCCAGGAACTCCCAGGGGCAGGTCTTCCCTGTCCTATAGGGTCATTATGAGTTCCTATTGACTTGATGGCAGTCAGTTTTGGGGGTTTTTTGGTTGAGTCAGTGTCTAAGTTTGCTTTAAATGCAGCCATATTTCTGGGAGGGAGGCACATACGCCCCACCTTATCAGCCTACAAAACTCAGGGCACTGGCTGGCCGGTGCAAATACCAGGTCAGAACAGCACACTGATGGGTTGTGACAGTCGGCTGTCAGTGAATAAGAGGGTGGGTAGTTACCCATTAACACAGGGAGCGCACCTTGCAAAAAGCCATTCAGATAGATTCTTTTCCACACACCTTACCTGAAATAAAAACTACAAATAACCTATAAATTTGAAACCTGACTACAAACCAGTTTGTTTTTACAATGTTGTTTTTACAATGGACCAACAACAGTACCTATTTTCACTTAAAAAAAAAAATCTAGGGGATTCTCACTTTTACAAAAACAGACCAAAGCAGACCCAAGTGTCGCAGGGAGGCAGTGAAGAGGCAGCGTGCACAAAGCAGTGAGTGCATTGCCCCAGTCCTTCCCCTGACCACCTCAGGATCATCTCCAACTTAGGTGATTTTAGGGATGATTAGGTAAGTTAAATTTTGGGTCCAGCAACACTCACAAATGTTTTCCATATAAACTAATGGTAACTGTTTATGCTACATTGCACTCTCAGCTAGCAGGGGAAATCTATACAGGCCTGCAGAGCCTCAGAAAGCCGTGTCCTCATCTTCACACACGTATGAAGGGCCCTTCAGTAGCAAGGGCGTGGTGACCTCATGCCCTCACCTCACCACGCCCTCAGCTGTCCATGACCACTGTGGTGAAGAGGTGTCAGGCCTCACCATGCCGCAAGCACCTAACGCCTTGGTTCTCAATCTTCCTAATGTCATGACCCTTTCAAAAAGTCGTGCTGTGGTGGAACCCCTCCAACCATAAATTTTCATTGCTACTTCATAACTGTCATTTTGCTAGTGTTATGAATAGGGTAAGGTGACCAGACATCCCACTTTTAAACAATTTTTTTCGGTGTCCCGTGGTGTTTATGAAATGTCCTGATTTTTTAAAAGAATACACGCACACGCTAGGAACAGCGGGGGAATGGGAAGGGAATATTACCCCCACCCATGGTGCCCCGCTTTACCAATTTTAAAATCTGGTCACTTTGGAATAGGTGACATCTGGGAAAGAGTCGTTCGACTCCCAAAGGGGTCACCCACAGGTTGAGAACTACTGACCTAAGGGGTCATTCCAATGGTGAGCAGAGGGAAGGCCCGGCATCTCCCAGACCACAGATGTCTACAGCCAAGCACAGCCCATCACTGTGGTCTCCTGGACAGTGAGCACTCCATCACCTGGCAGCTCAGTGGCTCCAGAGCAGCAAAGCCCTCTGGTCTGAAACACACGGCCCCCGTCCTGTTCTCAGAGGGCTTTCCTCCAGCAACCCAAGCTCCAGCACAACCGCCTTATAGCCTGACAGGCTCCACTCGGCTTTTCATCGAAGGCTGCTTTACCAGGGTCCTCATCTAACCACATTACTTGTGGAAAAGTCAAAGAATGGTCCCCAGGCAACCAATCAAAGGTGGCCTTTAGGTTGTGCTCCAGAGAAATTATGTGACAATGGGGACAAGGTTTGACTTAGTCAAAACTCTGATGAAGTTTGGTTTAAAATGTGGATGTAAACACAGATATCCAAAGGGTTTGGCAATGGTTTATTTATTTTTTTCTTTCCAGTCTTTGAGCCCAATACATGGACTTGCATACACTTGATTCTAAGAAACAGAAGTTCCACACAGAGTATGAGGCCCGGCGATGCAGGCCTGAAAAGGAGGCCTAGCAGGCAGGTGCCCTGGAAGGAAAACTCATTGTCTGAGATGTCAACTTCACAGTCGGTGGGAGGGTCCAGTTGGGGTTAGAGTGTGAAGTGGCAGGGAGGTTCTAGTTCTTACTCAACACTGTAACCTTCTGTCTTTGGTGGGCAGCCTGCATCCACTTAGAAGCACAAGATGCTGTCTACACTACCACGTGAATATAAGGCCACGATATTTACTGTGAACAACCCCTTAATATAGTAGTTTTAATATCAACATCCGTCATTATCCTGAAGTACAAAGTGTTTGAACTGAACTATAGCTACAGCTAATTTTCATTAAAGGACTACATGTCATGACTCGCATATTAAAATTATTTTCCTTAGATAAAATATCCAAGGGAAATTCACCAGCAGACACTGCAGTGGTGAGAATCCCTGACATGCTTAGTAACGGAGCCCTCAGGCAGGGCAAGGGGTTAGTGTGATCTGGGTGTCATTCTCCCGTGATTTACACAACAAACACACACCAGGCATGCAGCCACCCGGCTGAGACCCCTCCAGCAGATGGCGAGCCTCAGAACCCCTCTGCAGGAACAGTGAGTCCAGACTCCATCAGAAGGTGCTTGTTGAGGTGGTCAAACGCCTCCCAATGTAGATCCTTAAGAGAAAAGCCCAGGTCAGAAGAGGGATGCGGTTTGCAGAATGCTCAAAGTCCCTTTGCTGAGTCCCCATGGAGACCACTCATCAGGGATGTGAACAGCCTTGCCTTTAGAACAACTGCATCAGAAATGGAGTGAAGGCAGATACCATCGGGTCACATTTTAACACCCTAACAGTTGTTTTCCCTTTGGACCCACTTTTGTCCTTCTTATTATTTTCTGCTTTTCTGAATTTCAGTTTGCTGCTGTTGGGTTTTTAGGGGTATGATTTTCTTTATGTGAAATCCAGGACAGGTACCATATATACTTGCATATAAGCCAAGTTTTTCAGCACATTTTTGTTTGTTTGTTTGTTTGTTTGTTTGTTTTGGGAGGGGGCATCACTGCCCTCTGGTGGTGGGAGTAGGAGACCCAGCCTTGCTGCTGGATTTGAACCTCCATCCCAGTGGGCCGCAGTCCCGCACACAACCACTACGCCACCAGGGCTCAGCCCTTTTTTTTTCCCCAGCACATTTTTATGCAGTTTGGGGGTACAATTAGGTGCCTCTGCTGATATTTAGGTTGATTTATACTCCAGTTATACAGTATAACTACAGAAATAGTCAGTCATGAGACGAATAGTTTCTTAGAACTGAAGGAAGAGGTTGAGGGAAAATAGAGCTCATCACATAACACTGAGTACAAAAAAGGAGGGGATTTTCAAAAATTGATTATAATATATTCAAATCATTGAATTATGATTTGTGAATTATGTATCTCTAACAAAAGCATTGGACGTCTGTGGTCTCAGGCAGGTCTTCCCACAGCTGAGGCGCAGCAAACTGGAAAGGCAGCTTAGGGAAGAGCCTTAACTGATGTAAAGTTGTGAAATACACATTTTAAAAATCTTTGCAGAGGCTATATGCGGAGCTCATACCAAAGACTTAAGTAGAAGGAGGATATTTTGAGAATGATGATGGCAACAAATGTACAAATGTCATTTGCATACCATAGATGTATATATTGATTGTGTTAAGAGTTGTGTGAGCTCCCAATAAAATGATTTTAAAAAAAGAAAAGAAAATCTTTGTAATCAGTCATCTTCAGCATGTCCATGTAGCTTATATTCATCCATCAGGAACAGTGTCCCACACACACAAGAAGGCAGGCACCCACACCCACCCCCGACCCCGCAAGCCACCACTATGGGCGAGTCTGTTCCCACCTAGGTTAAAAGTCACCAGGGTGGACCCGTGGCTAAAGTGTTCAGCAGCTAACTGAAAGGTCAAAAGTTCAAGTACAGCTAGAGGCCCCTAGAAAGACAGACCTGGTGACTGGCTCCAAAGTGAGCCTGCAAGGTTTGCAGGCCATAGACACAGACACACAAAGGGCAGCAGATGCACCAGGCAGGAGTCACCTGGGGATGAGTCACCTACCCGAGGCCAATGGCCAGCAAGTGAGAAAGCAGCAGAGACGGAAGAAAAACCTTCAGGAATTCTGCGGAGAAGATGCCCCCCTTCTTCATGACACTCGTGTTCCTCATGCTGAGGCTGGCTGCGCGCTTTGGGTGCTTGAAGAGGAACTCCCTGGGGCAGAAAAGAGGGTTTGGTCCCGTGTTCACCCAACACTTGGGTCATGGAAGACCCACAGGCTTACCAGAGACTCACTTGGGGGGGATGTTCTCTGGCCGACTTGACCAATCCCAGATCCAGTCCGAGTTTTTCTTCAAGATGCTTTCAACTTCTTTCCTTCTCTCCAAATAATCTTCTTCAGACTACAGGAAAGGAAAGGAGAAGTGGGCAGCAGGCTCAGCCAGCAGGGCTACCGGGGAAGGGAAGGAAGGGAAGGGAAGGGAGCATTCCTAGGGTCCCTGGAGTGTGCCTAGCCCTCTAATACTGTGAAAGAGCACTTCTGAAAGCCCCTCCGTCGCACCTCTTTCAGAAAGACGAGGGTTCCTAAGGAAGGTAGAGATGCTGAGGGAGCTGCATTTTGACTCCTGGTGACCATGGACAGGTCATCGTGGAAGCACACAGCCCATCCTTCTCCTGGGGAGGCAGTTGGATTTGCACTGCAAGCCTGTGACACAGCATTTATCCCCTATCTCACCAGGACTCCACCCTCAAAATGTAGAGGGAATTCAACGGCGCATGTCCGGGTCGACATTGCCTATCCTCTATGGGACCATGCTGAGCACAACTAGACAGAAGTGAACAAAGTACCACTGACCACCCCTCCCTCAGGATTTGGTACAGGAATGCAGACTAGAATACGTTATGCTGAAAGTCGCAGGAAGACGTTTGTCATCTACTCCAGTCTGCAGGTTTGTGGCCTCAAGCTCACAACTTGAAATGAAGAAATATTTCCATCAATGTTTAATAAGTGAAAGGAACCAGCTGATTAATTACTGGTGCTAATTACCCTGGTGCTTGCAAACAAGTGGCATTGGAAAGGCTTGGAGCATGATTTTGGGGTAACTACGATGCTTTATGAGAAAGGAGCCCAAGGATCTGCATCCCCACCAGTGGTGGGATGGCTCTGAGTGCCACTCAGGGGGTGCTCAGAATCACTCACAGTTCAGTCACTAGCCAAGGAGAGAGTGCACTCCACTCCACTCCTGTGGCAGCCCTCACTTAATCTGAAGCTGCACAAGAAGGCCACCCAGGGTACCCTCCCCTCAGGCTCCATTAAGCAGTAGGGGCGATGGGAGCACAGGATGCCACAGCTGAATGTGAAGCCCATTTTAGGGTTATAGACCACCCCCCCCTCAGAGTTATGAAAAAGGAGCAAAAGACAAAGCCAGTTTGAACTTCAACACCATCACACAGACCTGAAAAACAGTTCACTTGGCTCACCTGAGAGCTGTTCTTTTCCCCAAGGCTGTGGGCATCTGTCTCAGAAGTTCTGTTTGTATCCTGTGGCGTCTGGGAGCGTGGTGGACTTCACAAGGTATGGGTAAGCGTGGGAAGAGCAGGCATCTTGTAAGCATCTTTCTATTGTCAGGAGTGAACCCCAAAGGCAGGGCAACACCACCTCAGAGAAGAGGGGGGCTTCTCACCTGCTGGGCACATCTTCCCTTCCACCCAGCACCAGGCAAAGACTAATTTGTCCTTCATGTTCTGGTCTTTGTGTCTAAGCTTGACAAGAGTCGGTTGCCCCTCTGCCAGGGGAGAGACAGCACTGCTCTGAGTAGCTAGTCTCCTCAGTGTGCCTGTGCGTCAGCAGCCCTGGTCCTGACTCTCGGCCAGGCACACCCTCCACCCCAACAGGACCATCACAGCTGAGGTGCACGAGGAAATGTCTCGGACTCTGGATACCTTACATGACTGAGTTAGCATGGGGACACGGACACACACACACACACACACACACACGAAAAGAGGCCTGGGTGGGCATCACGCTGCTTGCTCCTGAGTCCTCCTGTGGCCCCAGGCTGCCACCTCTCACCAGAGAACAAGGACAATTCTAATATGGCCTGCACTGAAAAGAATCCCTCACGCAGACTGGAGGTACCTCGCCAGCGCTACAGCACACATCGTGCCTCCCTCGTGGCCCTGCTTACCTGTCACAGTGGGAGCTCTTGGAGCTGCTCCGGCCAGATTCATGCTGGGCGTCTAGCAGTATCTTCTCCATGTCACCATTATACATCGACACCGACGCAGGGACACTGCCCCCGTTCCCATTGTTGCTGAAGTGCAATTCCACCCAAGAGCCTGTGGGGATCAAACAAAGGGCATGGTTCCACCCTGGCAAAACCAATGTTTCAGACCACCAGCTGTTCTGGAGGAGACAAGAGTCGGATCTCAGGAATGGCACCAATCCAACAAGGTCCCATGGGCGAACCCTTCACAAACCTTCCCTTTTAACTGCACTGCTCCACAACACACCACCTACATGCCTAGCACCCCACATGACAGTAAACGGCATACTGTCCTCTCCTTCCTAGGTACTGGGGGCAAGCCCCTTGGGGGTGGGGGCAATTCATCTGTTTATCTCATGCCATTCTTGGATAGCAAGGAACGTTCAACCAATGTCCAACCAGAGTGCGATGACCCAGGGTTTTTACCTGGAGAAGCTGTTAGCAGAAAGTGCTGAAGGGGGTTGTTTGCTTGAAAGAGTTAAATTATTTCCTCACCTTAGTTGACCAAACAGCATCACACACGAACCTGGGATCTTTCAAAATTCACACTGATGCCTCTCTTGTTTTTATTTCGACCAGTGGTTCTCAGCCTGTCGGGTCATGACCCCTTTGGGGGTCGAACGATCCTTTCACAGGGGTTGTCCGATTCACAACAGTAGCAAAATTAGTTATGAAGTAGCATGAAAACAATTTTATGATTTGGGGGGGGGGAGGTGTCACCACAACATGAGGAACTGTATTAAAAGGTCGCAGCATTAGGGAGGTTGAGAACCACCAATTTAGATAGAAAATTAAATCTCTTATGCTTTTATTAGAGCTAATGTAACTAACATCTTACTAAACTGAAGTCAGATACCTTGATTTATCAAAGCAATCTATCCCTCTCAGGATAAGCATTCATTTAGGCAGATCAGCTTTCGTTATTACATGTATTAAAAATGGATACTTGTTACCTGGCACCCTGGTGGTGCTGCAGTTGGTGCGTGAGCTGCCAACTACGAGGATCAAAGATTCAAATCCACCAGCTGCTATGAGGGAAAAAGATGAGGCATCTGCTCCTGTAGTGATTTAGTCTCAGAAACCCTGTAGAGGCACCACTTAATAAACAGAACACACAGAGAAAGCCACTTCAAAAGCTCCCGAAGCCAGCGCAGAGTCCCATAATTTGGAGTGCATGTGATCCTGTGTTCTGCTAAGTGCTACACAGATTGTGTGAACGGGTTACAATGCAGCAGAGTAACCCAATGTCTGCCCACCTGGGGGGTAGTATCCCAAGCTACCATGCAGGGAGAGGGGGCTATACACCACGAAGGGGATGAAATAAAGGGATAATTGGTACAAACTTAAATACTGACCAAAGATTCTTCTGGAAGGGTCTGCAAGAGGCTGAAAATGATAGTACCAGTAGCAAAGCCCTGAGGCTCCCACATCTCACGGTGATAGAGGACCAAGGCATCTGTGGGCTTCTTGTTTGTGGGGTTGCACTTGATTTTCCCCTTCCCATCTCTGTGGCTGTGGCTGTATGACCACACTATCATCTCTCTAGCCTTTGAGACACTTGTATTGCTTCCAGCAATCACTCGTTGTATACCCGTGTAAGAGAAAAATAATCCCATTGTTCCACCAGTGTGTAGTTAGAAGTCTCCTCCGAGACTAAGCTCCTGGCTGCTTGAACACATCAACACAAAACTGATGGCTTGAATGCAGAAAGATGTATTCTCTCTGAAACCCAGGTACCCCTGGGGCCACATTCTCTCCAAGGAAGAATATGCTCCAACCCCTTCTAACCTCGGGTGGCTGTAGGAACCCCTGGCTGTGGCTTCCCTTCTTGTAAATGTGAAGCCAAGTCTCCCTGTCCTCCTTAGGTCACTTTGTTGGCACTTAGGACCCACCTAGCTCACCCAGGGCTACGGAGCTCAAGATCCTTACCCTTGTATCAGGGCATTTAAGGTCCAGAACAAAATCATACCCAATGTTTAGGCGAGTGTGGGGATTGGCATATGGAGTGGGTATGACCATCTGTAGACAATTGGATATCTCCGGCTAAGCCCTGGTGGCGTAGTGGTTGTGCGCAGAACTGCAGCCCACTCGGTAGGAGGTTCAAATCCAGCAGCAAAGGCTGGGCCTCCTACTCCTACCACCAGAGGGCAGTGATGCCCCAAAAACAAACAAAAAAAATTCTTTAAGACAATTGGATATCTCTTCACAAAGGAGTCACAGAGAAGAGATGAGCCAGTCAGGGTGAGGTATAGCTGATGAAACACACAATGTCCCTCTAGTTCTTTGGTGCTTCATCCCCCAACCCCCACCCGCTATCATGACCTCAACTGCCTTATAAATTGGATTAGACCAGACCATGCACTCTGGATAGATAAACCCTCAGTGTCAACAAGGAGAGTAGAGATACCAGGAGGATTAGGGGACAAAGGGGATCTGATTGATCACAAGGATCAATCTATAACCCCCTCCCAGGGACGTGAATAACAGAAAAGTAGGAAAGGGGCTTCAGATGATGATATCTGAACACATCTACTATAGTACCTTCAAAAAACTTTGTTTTGACTTCCACTCAGAGCTCTAAAACCCACCTGCGATTACCTTTTCGCTATGATCTGAAACAGATATGAAAATAATAATCCTTAACTTATCAAGGGTTTGTGAGGGATTGCGGACAGGGAAGGGGGAAGAAATGGGAAGCTGATATCAGGTGCTCAAGTGGGAAGAGAATGCTTAGAAAATGATGGCTGCATTTGTGCAAATGTGCTTGACACACTGGATGAATGCATGGATTGTGGTAAGAGATTTAAGAGCCCCCAATAAAAGTAAGAAAAATAAGCCTTTATCCACATGAGGATCCAAATGAGAAAACAGTCACAGGTCCCAGGGTCTGGTGTGGATGTTATTTGGGGAGGATGGGGAAGGGATGGTGGCAATTTCTGGCCCACCACATGTAAACACATTTCTGTTGGCTATGTTCTTTGGAGCAGAACTACCCGGAATAAAAATGATAAACTTATTGTATGCCATGTTGTTAGAAAACACCACTACTTTCCAATGACATTAGACTATGGTGCTTTTTTCCCAATGAGACTGAACCAATTTCAACTCCCTTCACTGGCTAGCCAGTGAGTTTGGGTTGCTTCTCAGCTGTGCTAACCTTTGGTATCACCTACCTTTCATTTTAACCACTCTTGTGGCAGCTCGTGCTGGTTTACTTTGGATGTCTCAGATCTTGAACATGGATGAGCCCGTTTTAATAAGTTTACTGGTCATTTAGCTCTCTTCTATGAATTGGCTATAAAAAATTTTCACTCTTTCTCTTATTTTTAAGAGTTCTGTATTTCAGAAGGAACCTTAGCAATCCAGATAGATACACTGCAGCAAACAATGCCCTCAAATGGCAACCCCCTTCTCTCTCTTCCAAATCTTCCCATGAAGAGCAGTTCCTGATTTTAATCTTGTCTTGCCCATCATCTCACTTGTTCTAGTGCTCTTTGGTAACAATTTCAGAAATGTTACTGAGGTCTGGACATATCTACTATATTACCTTCAAAAACTGTTTTGACTTCCACACAGAGCTCTAAAACCTACCTGAGATGACTTTTTGGCTATGATCTAAAACAGAGGTTATGATTTTCTGTGCAGAAAGCCTACTGCCTAGCACGGCTAATGAAAAGCTTGTCTTTCCTCCTTTACTGTTATAGGTAAGTACCGTAGCCTAATTTCTGGGTCCAGCACAGCTTCTCTATTTGGGTCATTTGTCTGTAAAGACCACTGGTGGCAGGTGGAAATGGACTGCGGCAGGAAAAGGGGGAAGAGAGGTGACAAAAGACTGGAAATTTATGTATGAGAAAATCTGACTAAGCTATTTTTGCAGTCACTATAATCTTACAAATAAAATAATCACCATCAAGCTGTTACTCTGCCCTTAAACCAACATGGCACAATATACCTTCATGCAATTAGGGGTCAAGGAATAGCCCAGACCACTAATCACTCCACGATGTTAGCGGGGAAGCCATGGCCAACTGCAGTGTTCCAAAATGCTAGACCAGTCTTCTGAAGGTTCTAGCGAAGGCCCAAGTCACAAAGCAGGATATGCCATAGGAACAGGGGGAAAAGGGACAGAAGGGCCCAGGAATGAAATGCAGAATTGCAGCTTTCATTAGCAATAGTCTCCTAGTTAACTAATAACAATGTACATCCTTTGTGTACATTCACAAAGGATGTGTAGGTCTTCTCAATTTCTCAAATTGCCCTGTGCTGGCCTAGACCTGCATGAAGGCCGGTACTGGGCATGGAGCCTGCAGCTCACTGAATGGAAAGTCTGGCCACACGGCTCCTCTCGCATCAGCAAGGCTGTAATGACTCCAGGGCTATTTATAAACAAGCCCAGTCCTGAAACCATGCTGCTGACTATCTCTAGAACCGGTGCCTCATCATAAAGCTCAAAGCCCTTTTTAGCCCCCTTCCTTTCCCACCTGGAGTTCAAGATGACACAAGATGACGCAGAGCAGCTCAAAAGCCTGGACCAAGGACAAAGCCTTGCTTTGGACATTACACCATGCCTCTAAGCTCCATCTATGGTACTAAAGGCTCTGGGTCTGACTGTTCAGTTGATGAAGCTAACGTTCTCCAGCTCTCTCAAAGGAGCTTGGACAAGAAGCATGTGCCTTTACGGTCGCACCAGGACACTAGTCCTGGGCAGACTGTCAGAGCAGGGTGCACAAGGCTATATGGGGCTACTAAGGACGAGTCTGAGGTAAAGGGGCTGCGGAGCCTTTCCGTTTTCAATGTCACAAAATCACCCTGAGGATGGACTTCTTTCCCGTAGTTTTAAGACATAGCTGCCTTTATAGTTAAGAGTTTCTTAGCTTTCCTGGGAGAGGCACAAGAGGGCCAACTGCAAAGATTTTGGACATTAAAATCCATTTGAGAGGTTAAGGGACCCCTTGCAGCTTTCCTCTGGCAGCTGGCCTGCCAAGTTCCCCACGCCACTTCATGGAACATCCCTGACACCCCCTTGACTGCTTTGAGGGTGAATTTCCTCTGGATCTCAGCTTGATCATCTGTATAATGTAAGGGTTGGGCTCAAATCTACAGCTCCAAAGTACTTTCCCTTCTAAAGCTTTAAGACGCAATAATTTCCCTCCACGAGAAATAAAACATTCTATTCCTCACCAGTTTCACTGTGATGGGCTGCCCCTTGCAAGAGCCAGCTCACCAGCAGAGCGCTAGAGCTGTGGCACTCAATCCTGCCTTCCTGGAATCAACAGGCAAGCACTCAGTCGGGCTGATGTACTCCCAAGAAGCGTAGGTTCTTCTGGGAAGTCAGTCACTACTGGCACCACCCCCACCTTTCCCTAACTAGCCTGTCACACAACTCTGCCCCCGCCTGCATGTTAGCATTAATAGACCTAAACAGAAAATAGGCAAATTGTCTCCTCCCAGCGGAAAAGCTGTAACTGGATTGGCCCAAGGGGTCAAAGGGAACCTGCCCTATCCATTTTGCTCTCTATTGACTCCTCTGGGAAAACAGTTGGTCACAAACGATACAAGCTGCAGGGGAAAATGTTTGTTGTCTGGCTACCAGAGGTCCCAGGGTCCTCCCCACAGAGATAAACAAGAGGGAATCCAATCAGAGCACAGCCAGGCGAGTGCTGCCTCGGTCACTGATTGCAGCAGATTCTCATTTCTTAGGGCAGCTGTGTGGTCCCACGTGACACAATAGACTGGCGGTGGAGCCTGTGTCCTGCTGCACTGCACGTACACTTAGAAAATGGCCCAAAGAATCCCGCCCGAGTTTCCACTGTGTGTAACCATCTTTTAATAGACTTAGCAAAACAGAAAAACAAACAAAAACCTTTTAACTCCAGAACTGGTTGCCTTGTGTCCCCCAGTGACTCAGCAGTTCAGTTTGTAAGTCAACGAACTGATAGCTAACTGCTCCCGGCCTCCAGCCCCCCTGCAAGACACACACACACACACACACAGCCCGCAGGGACATAGACACACACGCACACCTTTCCAAGAGTCCACAGGGGTCTTCCAGACTCTAAATGGGGCGGTCAGATGCCCGAGTTAATAAGTATTCAGTATTAGAAATAAAGTAGTGTAATAGTTCAGAAAAGGAGAAAGTTGGGGGGGGGGATGCATACACCACTTAATCTATTTAAAAATTTAATATTTAAGTTTAAAAGAACAATATGAATGAGTGGTTTGTAAAACTGGCAGCAATCGTTAATTTCACATCATAGGGATCCGTATGAGTTGCAGCTGAAAGCAGCAGCAGCAACCATTCCGTTTTTGTCTAATCAAATCTTATTTTCCGGAATAAAGGAAAATTTCGTTAGCCACTAGGCCACTTATCCAGATAGCCCAAAGGCTTACTAAGAGTTTTAAATTGTCCTCTCCAAAGCTTACATCCATGATTTTGTTTACACAACTCCTTTCAGAGTTCAAAGGTCAACTTGTTTCCTGGTCCAACCTGGGGACCCTCAGGATCAAGTCAACAACCCCAACTGTGCCCGGTGGTAGTGTGGATAACTGAAAGGTCAGCTCTTTGAAACCCACCCGCAGCTCTGTGGGTGGGCGATGGGCAGTTTGTTTCAGCAGAGATTTGCCGCCTTGGAGACCGTGGGGGCCACTTCTACTCCGCGCCCGCCCGCCCAGGGCTGCGAGGGCTGCAACCCACCGGTGGCCACAGGACTGGTCGAAGGGGAGTGGGCTTTGCTGAGGAGCGTCACCTGCGTGGATCTCGGCCTTACGCCGCCTCCTCTGCGGGCGGAAGGGAGCCCCGGAGGCGCGGCTCCGCGTTGAGCTGCGTGCTGGGCAGTTCGAAGCCACCTGCAACTCCGGGCGGGCCGGAGGCCGAGCCTTCTACTCCGGTGACCACCCAGTCTCGGAAAGGGCACGCTGGGAGTCGGCCCAGACTCCCCGGCGGTGAACTGGGTTGGGTTAGTTTGCGGTCTCAACTGTTGGGCCAAGCCGGAGAGGTCCACAGTTCGAACCCTCCAGCTGCTTCACGGGCGGAAGACGAGGCCGTGAGCCCGGTGAAGACTTACAGCCCCGGAAACCCTTTCTCGGGCCCCTGCGAGTCGGCGGCCGCGGGGCTGGGGGAGTCGCGCTCCCGGAGGGCGGCGATCTGGAAGCCTCCGCCCCCAGACCACGGCGGCCGGTCCCCGGTTAGCGTCCGAAGCCTGCTGCTGGTCCTCCACCCACCGCGGGCGACCACTCCGGCCACGCGCCGCCGTCCTCGCAGCGCCCACGCGACGGGCGACCCCGGGAGAACCGAGCGCCGCCCGCCGCGGCCACGCGGGCCCCAACCCCGTCCCCGGAGCTCGCCCGCCTCACCCTGCAGGCTCTCCTCCTGCAGCCCTGGGGCCCCGCTCTGCGACATGGCGCCGGACGGGGAGCGGCTGCGGCGACGCCGGAGGCCGACGGCGGAGACGGAGCAGCGGGAGCCGAGCGACCGCTCGGGGAGCGCGTCAGGTAGGCTCCGGGGCCGCGGCGCGCGCTCGCCGACCCGCGCGGACTGACGGACTGACTGACGGACCGACCGCCCGTCAGGCAGATGTGCTGACAGACTGGCTGGCAGGCTGGAGGGCGGACTGGCTGGCCGCGGGGCGGAGCCTGCGCGCGTGTGGCGCGTGCGCGACGCGCGGGGCGGAGCCCAATGGGGCGCGGCGGCCTCGATCCGGGTCCCAGGCCCCGCCCCGCGCGCGCGCGCGCCGGCGGGGCCGCGGTAAACAGTGCGGCGGGCGGGGCGGGTCCACGTGATCGCGCTCGCGGGGGAGGAGGGGGCACGGGGGGCGGCGGCGACGGCGGCGCTCGCGCCGAGGGCTGTGCGTGATGCCCAGGGTCCCAAGGCCCAAAGCAGTGCTGCCAGGGGCGGCGAGGCGCTGCTTGCCTTCAAGTTGCCCCCAAGTACAGGGCCCCGCCCCCACTGACAGGTGTGGAAACCGAGGTACAGGCGAGTCCTTCGTGACACAGAAAACGGCCCAGCTTCCCAGGGTCTGACAGGTGGTGATACCGAGGCCAGTTCCGGAGGAGCAAGGGGCCCAAAGGTGAGGCAGTTCTGAGTCACCACAAACCCACCTCAGGCTCCTGGAGCAGCTCCTGGACCCGAACTCCCCACCTGGCCCATAACAGGCCCCGGCTTAACTTGTGGCGTCACCGGGGTGCTCAGGCTGCAAAGGAAGCTGGAGTGGGCTGCCTTGCTGCCCACCTTCGGTGGCACCTGTTATTCAAGGAGCTGCTGAACCGCGGGGTCCCTGGGGTCCCAGCAAACAGCTGAGCTTAGGCCCTCATGACCCATTCCTGCCACCCACAAGCTCCTGGCCGGGACTCCCTTGCCCCTTTGCTGGGGAAGCTGCCTGCCCCGGGACCTGTGGGAGAACCCGGCCCAATTTCACCCCACCCATCCTTGTCCAAGCAGGGAATGTAGGTGCTTGAGAATGTTGCCCACAAGGCTAGAGAATGCATTGCTGTTGTCTAGTTGGTCCTGACCCATCCAGATCTCATTATGTGCAGCAGAACAAAACACGGCCCGGTCCTACGCCATCCACACAAGTGTCGCCGTGTTCCACCCGTGGTTGCAGCCAGTGTGTCCATCCATCTCCTTGAGGGCCTTCCTCTTTTCGCTGCCCCTCTGCTTGGGAAAACTTGATGTCTTTCTCCAGGGACTGGGCTCTCTTGACAACACGTCCAAAGTATGTGTGCTGTGTGACTAGAGAAACATTGTGTAAGAGAGAACTTTATATCAAAAAGTAATTGGAGGGGCTGAGCCCCGGTGGCGTAGGTGGTTGAGTGCGGGACTGCGGCCCCCGGGCTTGGCGGCTCAGCGCTGGATAGCTCCCACGATCACCAGAGGGCAGTACGACCCCCCAAAAAATAAAAAATAAAAAGTAATGGGAGGGAGGGGGAAAGAGGAGCTGACACCAAAGGCTCAAATAAAAAGTAAAATAATGATGGCAACATATGTACAAATCTACTTGATACAATTGATGTATGGATTGTTGTAAGAGTCCCCAATAAAATGAGCTTTAAAAAAAGGAATTATGCTATCAAGAAAACATCCCAGTCCAAATCCAGTCCATAAGTTTAATATTAGCCCATAAGTCTGAGTTAGGCCATGACTTCCTCTTTGCTCAGTACTCTCAAGTTGACATGACAGTCTGGTGGATCCAGTGGCGGTGGAAGCCTCTCAGCGCTGGCGTGGGTCTCCATGTGGCTCCTCCAGCTCCAGGCTCTGGCTGCCGTCAGCATGGCTCCCTGTGGCTTATCATCAGGCAGATGAAGCAGAGAGACAGTGTTGTCCTCCTCCCAGGAGAAAAAGGGAACATTCCCAGGATCCTCCTGGTGGGTGTTGCCTTGTGACCTAATTAACAAGATAGACTCCACCCTGTATTCTATCAAGTTGCTGTACTTCTTCCAAGAGGGTCAGTTTATCCTTTTAGTGGTCCGTGGTGCTTTCAACATTATTTTCCATCACCACTTAATTGTGCTTATGTGAAACCTGTACACGGACCAAGAGACAGTCATTCAAGCACAACAAGGGAATGTTGTGTGATTTAAAGCCAGGAACGTTGTGTGTCAGGGTTGTACCCTCTAGCCCTACTTTGCTGAGAAAGTAAGCTGAGAAACTGGACTGCGTGAAGAAGAACGGGGCATCAGAATAAGAGGAAGACTTATTAACAACTTGTGAATGGCAGGCGACAGAACCCTTGCTTGATGAACACATGTAGAATGTGAAGCACTTACTGATGGAGATCTAGGATTACAGCTCAATGAAAAGAAGGCCCGAATTCTCACAACTGGACCAGTGGGTAACATCATGAAAAAAAAGGAGAAAAGATTAAAGTTGTCACGGATTTCATTTAGCTTGGATCCCCAGTGAGTGCTCAACTTTACCCAGCTCCCCACCATGGAGTCAATCCCAGCACAGAGTAGTGTTGTGCTTAGCAGCCCAATGTGGAGCCGACAATTCCAGCAGGGATTCTAGATTGTGGAAGCACCTGCCGGGAGATCAGAGACACTGATTGGGGTGGACCTCTATAGTGTTTAAGAGCAAGAATGTCACTTTGTGAATTAAGGTGCAGGCTATGCGTGGTACTTTCTGTCACCTCACATGACTGTGAAAGACAGTGAACAGGGAAGACCACTGAACAATTGATAGGGTTGAATTATGTTGGAGAAGAATATTGACCATGCCAAGGACCTGCCAGAAGAACAAACAAATTGGCCTTGGGGAAAAAAAATACCCAGAATGTTCTTTTAAAGTGAGGATAGCAAAAATAGTTTGGACGTGTTTTCAGGAGAGACCTACCCCTGGAAAAGGACCCCATGCTTAGTCGAGGAGAAGGGCAGTGGAAGAGGAAGACCCTTGGCACTGGCTGCAACGACAGGTTCAACACTAGCAGTTGTGAGGAGCGCCCAGGAGCGGGTTTGCAGCTCTGTTGCACAAAGGGTTTGCTTTGAGGGAGGACCCACCCGACTGCAGCTCCCAGCACCCAAGAATCTCACACCGCGAAGGAGCCTGAGAGAAAAGCTTCCAGCAACTCCCCGTGTTGCAGGGGGAGGCTTCCAGTAGGCGGCCGAGTCAGGGGGGAACCAAGGCGAATGGAAGAGGGGATGGGCGTGAATTCCACCTGCTGCAGAGTGGCGCCAGTCCCGGCACGGAGAGGACACACCAGACGTGGTTTTCATAGCATTGGTCATCAAACATTTTGGTTCCTGTAACCTGGAAAGATTTTTGAACACTCCCCCTTCTTATTAAACTTATTAGCACTCCCCCTTTCTTATTAAACTTAAGAAAACATCCTAAGTTTCTCAGCAGCAATGTCAATAGTTGCAAAGAATGTTATCTCCAGCAATTTGTAAATATTCACTTCTGACTCTATCACGTGGAGCTGTTCAATGCATCCAGGGACTGTTAGCCGAGGGGGACGTGGATAGCCCACCATTCAATCAGAGCTTGGCGGCTGCAGAGACGCTGCAGAGCTGCTCGGGTGAGAACAGACACCTGGGCAGTGGAGGTGGACCTTTTAAATGACCAAAATTTCTTTTTCGATGTTATGAAATATTATGTCTCATCTTTTTCCTTGATTTCCCTGTCTTCACGGGAATGTATCAACTATTTTCTTATTCCCCAAAGTCCTATGTTGATCAACCTCTGGGGCCTCTCTTTCAACAGCTTTGCACATATAATGCCATGTAACGGGATGATTTCCTGAGACTCTAAAGCAAGCACTAAAAATTGTTTCTTTTGATAGACTTATTCCTCTGATAATCTTTCATAATTTATCAAAAGAAATGATTTCAAAATTGTAAGTAATGCTTAAGAATGAGACAAGCAACGATATCATTTTGTTAATGATCTTCCCTTTTATAGATGTGAATGCTAGAAGCTTTGCTCTCATTAATAGAGGCTGGAAGAAAGGCAGGGTGTGTATGTTTGTGTGTTATGTGTGTGAGAGAGAGACAGAGACAGAGAGAGAGAGACAGACAGACGGAGTGAGAAAACAAACACAGCTTTGGCAGTTCTCTGGTTCAAGAGTTCCGTGCCCAAAATCACATGGTAATCTTTCACCCAGAAACGTTAATGATCAGCCAGCTAACAAATAAGTCCTTCTTCAAGTCTGTTGAAAGCAAACATTTAGAATTTACCTGACTTGCCCAAATACTTCTTAACCAATTCCTAGAGTGATTCAACTTCTCAGACTCAAAGCACTGCACTTTCCACTGTTCCTCAGGAACTCAAGGACGTTGCTGCCCACCAGGACTCTGCCTCTGAGGCTGCCTGTGGGCTGAGGCCCTTTCCTTAATAAGGTTGGAGCCCTGTGACTGGGGAAGGAGAACATTTTTGCAGGCAGAACAGTTTAATAATGAATCTTTATAGAATGTGAGGCCTTAGAAATAGATTCCTTTTGAGCTCTTCTTGCCTCTTTCCTGAGCTTGGCCAGTTCGTGCACATTCAAGGGTGGGTACAGCCTGGTTTAAAGCCACAAGGGAGTGGGTTAGGAGAGAAACACCCTCTCCTGCTGGCATTGGTGGGGAGGAAGGTGCAGTGGCCAGGTGGTCCTCCTGTCCAAACCCACCAAGGAGAGTGGAGGAAGCTAGCTGCAGTGTATTGGCTATGTGTTGGGCTGATAATCCCAAGGTGGTGGTGGTGATTGGGGACCATCGAGTCAGCTCTGACCCATAGTGTCCCTTTGCCCAACAGAATAAAACACTTCCTGGTCCTGTACCATCCTCACAAATTGTCTTCATGTTTGAGTCGATTGTGTGGTCACTATGTCAAGCCACGTTAAGGGCCTTTCTCTTTGTTCACTGTCCCTCTACTTTACGAAGGACTTCAGTCAGAAATTGATCAAATGGGGAATCAAGATGCACTGATAATTACTAAAGATTGGAATATAAAATTGGAAACAGGAAGGAAGAGTAGTTGGAAAATATGGACTTGGTGATGGAAAAGTCCCTGCATATTGCATGACAAAATTTTGCAAAACCAACAACTTTCTCATAGCAGAATGCTTTTTTTGAGCAACACAAAAGTTGATCACATGTGGACTTCTCCATATTGAATATAATAGAAATTAAACAGTGCATATGTGAAAAAAGATAAAGCAAGTTCTATGGTAGCAGCTAAGATCAGACCAGGGACTGAGAGGAGCAGACCCTCAACTGCTCTTAGGTAAGTTCAAGTCAAAGCTGAAGCAAACTGAAAAAGTCCAAGAGAGTCAAAATGCATCTCAAGGACAGATTTGATAAAAGAACACAGGGGAGCTGATGAGCAGGGAGAGGACAGCAGCATGTCACTGTTGAAGGAAAGAAGGCAGGAAAGGAAGAAAAGGCCAATGTGTATGTCAGGAGAGACTCGGAACCTGACTCTTCATCATGGAGTAGCGAAAGCAGAGAAGAAAGGCTGAGGTCAGAGACATGAGTAGAAAATTTCGAAGGGTAACTTGAGAGAACAAATCAATATTATAAAGAAACGTGCAAACTAGAGTTAGAAAACCAAAACGGTGGCAGACAATGCATGGGGAGGACCATAGGGCTGGCCCCACCATGGGACGTGACATGCCACACTGAACCACGGCCCTGCAGGGGACAGCACCGCAGACACAGTGTGATACTAGTGCACGGTCTGGCCTCATCACCCTGGGGCGAGGCACTGACAGCATGCAGCAGAGCAGCAGGGGGAGCAGACTGATGAAACCCCTGGGGATACTTGGGTGATAGACTGTGGCACCCCATCAGACTTGACTGGAAAACACTCATGAAGGCCAACAAACAGACTTTTAACTATTGGCTTTCCGATTTTTGTCAGTGACTTTCTTTTTGTTATTGTTATTTTGTGTTTGTTTTTTGTGATTATTGCTTTTGTTTGTTGATTTTTACTTCCTTTGTTGTTTTATTTGGCTTTGCCCTGGTTTTGCACTTATTAATGTAGCTGCATGTTTATCTGGATAAGATAAATAATTCAGAGAGAAAAGAATGGGACCAATGGTTCTGGGGTGATACTGGAGAAAGGGAGGTGGGAGAAAGGAAGGAGAGGGGGGACAAAGGAACAACAAGGGAGCTAAAATCAATGGAAGGAAGATCACAGGATGTCCAGCGGGGCTCAGCAAAGGGCAAAGTAGCAGCAAGGAAAGCTGGACATGATGATGGGACAAGAAGGAAGTAAAAAGCAAGTAGAGAAAAGAGCCAGGAGGCAAAGGACACATATAGAGGCCTAAATGCAGGCTAGTACATATGCAGCCATATATACATATACATATATATATAGAAAGACAGAGAGAGAACTGGAACTATGTACTTAACTATATGTTAAGAACTAAGGGGGCTGAGCCCCGGTGGCGTTGTGGTTGTGTCTGGGACTGCGGCCCACTGGGATGGAGGTTCAATTCCTGCAGCAGTTCCACAGGAGCAAAGGCTGGGCCTCCTACTCCTACTACCAGAGGGCAGTGATGCGCCCCCCCACCAAAAAAAATAAGGTTGCAGGTGGACATTGGACTCCCACTCAAGTACTCCCTTAGCACAAGAACACTTTGTTTTCACAATCCAGCATTCTGTGATGTTCACCTTCTCAAGCATCTCAGTGTTGGCAGGAGTCTCTATGTGGCTTTTCTGGCTCAGATGTCTGGTTCCATCAGAGTAAGCCCATGTAACTTCTCTGGGATGTCTCACAGGGAGTCAGCCTTGGGTCTTGTCAGTAGAGTGTCTCCAAGGAACTAAGTAGTGAGTCTCTCACCTCCAAGGGAGAACTACAGCCAGATTTCCCTGCATTCTCAGGAGAAAGCCATATCCACACAGAGGTCTCGTTGGCTATCTCCAGCTTGACAGGCTAGACTCCACCCCTTCACTCCCAATCCTGAAATTGACACCAAATTAGTGACTGCCACAAATGGGAAAGAGTGCCGTGAAAACATGGATGGCAGCATATGTGCAGATGTGCTTGACACTTGACACGCTGGAGGAATGTGCTGCCAGGAAATATGGATGATAGCTATTGGGCCAACTGACTGGGTAAGATCCACATTTGTGGCCATTCCAAAGAAAGGGGTCCAACAGGACGCTCAAACTATAGAACGATATCAGTGATATTGCACACAAGTAAAATTTTGCTGAAGATTATCCAATAATGATTGCGGCAGAACATTGACAAGAAATTGATAAAAGTTCAAACTGGGGCTGAGCCCCAGTGGCGTAAGTGGTTGAGTGCGGGACCGCAGCCTGTGAGCTTGGCAGTTCAAATCCAGCAATGGCTCTCAGGAGCAGCCAGAGGGCAGTGATGCTCCCCCCCCACACACCCCCCAAAAAAAGTTCAAACTGAATTCAGAAGAGGACGTGGAACAAGGTATATCATTGTTGATGTCAGGTGGGATTTGTCTCAAAGCAGAGAATACCAAAAAGATGTCTACCTGACTATGCAAAGGCATTTGACTATGTGAACCATGAAAAACTGTGGATAACCTTGAGGAGAATGGAAATTCCAGAGCAGGTCATTGTGCTCATAGAGAACTTACACGTGAATCAAGAGGCAGTTCTGAGAACAGAACAAGCATGGTTTAAAGACAGGCAAGGTGTGCGCTGGGGCGATATCCTCTCACCGTACTCGTTCAATCTGTATGCTAAGCAAATAATCAGAGAAGTGGAATTATATGAAAAACAGTGTGGCATCAAGACTGAAGGAAGGCTTATTTACAACCTACGATATGCAGATGACACAAAATCCCTGACAGTTGGGAGGAATTGAAACACATGCTACTAAAGATCAAGGGAGGTAGCCTTCAGGATGGATTAGAACTCAGTGTGATGCAGACCCACAGCCTCACAACTGGGCCCACAGGTGCCATCGTGATAAGCAAAGAAAAGGTTGAAGTTGTCAAAGATTTTGCCTTGCTTGGATCTGCAACCAGTGCTCATAGAACAGAAGTCAAGAAATCAAAGGGCATATAGTCTTAGGTCAATCTGCTGCACAAGATCACTTTGAAGAGCAGGGACATTACTTTGAGGACCAAGGTGCACCTGCCCCAAGCCACAGTGTTACTCTCCACTTTATCATGTGAAAGTGGGACGCTGAATAAGGAAGACCAAAAAGAATGGATCATTTGAATCGTGGTGTTGGAGAAGAATATTGAAAGTATCATGGAGTGTTAAAAGGACACACCAATTTGTTCATGAAGAAGTACAGCCAGATGCTCTTTAGAGGCAAGAATGGCAAGATTTAAGATTTTGTCTTAAATACTTTGGACATGTTGCCAAGAGAGACCAGTCTGGACATCATGCCTGGTAAAGTGGAGGTGCAGGGAAGAACAGGAATGCCGTCCAGAGCGGCAGTGACTCGTGCTTGCAACCATGGGCTCAGGCGGCGAACGTTTGTGGGATGGTGCGGAACAGGGCAGCGTTTGGCCCTGGTGGTGGATACGCTCGCTCTCCGTGGGCAGACAAGATGATACCTAACAACTTCCTTACCGAGCATGATCCTTTTCCAGGGCCTGGCCTCTCCTGACCATAGGTTCACTGTGTGCAAGCTGGGCTTTTGCCATCCTTGCCTCTGAGGAGTATTTGGACCACACTTATTCAAAGACAGATTTGTTGAACAACAAGGCTAGCAGTTGAAACTAGCAGTTGCTCCTGGGATAAAAATGAAGTTTTCTACTCCTAGAGAAACCCACAGGGGCAGTTCTGCCCTCTCCTATGCACGTGCTATGAATTGTCATTAATTCAATGGCAGTGTTTTTTTACCATACCATAAGAATGCTCTCTCAGGTTCAGGATCCAAGTCTGAACTCAGGTGTCCCTGGAGCAGAAAACCCCCTCCTCTGAGCTGCTGTAGCCCAGGTGTCCTTTGCCCAATGTAACCATGCTCCTGGGACTCCTGGAAGCTCAGAACCCATTGCACTTAGGCCTGATTTGCATAACAAGGAAACCCTCTTTTCAAAGGGGTAGGGGCTATAATTTAATCTCTGAGGAGGGGAGTTGACAGGACCCGGGAGGGGCACCAAGAGAGGTTGAGAGGAAACTGTGCTGCTTCCCAATTCAGACTAGATAGGAACACATACACAGGTACAGAAAGGGATGGGAGCTCTTGACACACAGAATCCAGGAACAGGAGTGGGAATAGTGACACCAGAAGGGTAGGGGGAAGAAGGGGAGAGGAAGGGAGAAACGGGGAACTGATCACAACGATCAACACATAACCATCCCTCTCCAGTGGGAAGAGCAATAGAAAGCATGGGGGAAGAGAGACAGCGGGCGGTGTGCGAGATGAGAATAATAAAAAGAATGTACAATCTACCAGGTGGTTGGAGTGGGGAGAGGAGGAAGCAGAAAGAGCTGATACCAAGGGCTCAATAGAAAGTAAATGTATGAGGGCTGAGCCCCGGTGGCGTAGTGGTTGTGCGCGGGACTGCGGCCCACTGGGACGGAGGTTCCATTCCAGCAGTGGGGCTGGGCCTCCTCCTCCCACCACCGGAGAGCAGTGATACCCCCCCAAAAAAGACTAAAAAACTAAAAAAAAAAAGAAAAGAAAAGAAAGTCAAATGATGTATGGATTGTGATAAGAGGTGTATAAGCCCCCAATAAAATGATTAAAAACAAAACAACAAAACATGTACTTTGGGGTTTAGTCCTAATTTCTTTTGTGCTTGCTTTAGTAGTGTCTCTTAGAAGACAGTTGGAGATTAATGATGTCCCAAATGGCCACCTCTTCTGGGATGCTCTTCAGCTCCATCCTCCCGCCTTCTCCCTTCTAGGTATTTCCTCGTGTTCCTGGGAATCACCGCAGTGTCCCTCAGAAACCCACGAATCTTCAAGGAAATGGCTCACGTGGTGGTGAGTGTTGTTCAGCCTCAAATCTGAAGGTCAGGCAGGGGTGAGCCAAATGCAGGGTCGAGAGCCAGAGGCCAAAAATGCCCCCAAAGCCACAGCAGGTCTTCTCCTTCTACTGAGGAACTGGATGTCTGGCTAGAGCTGGAGCCAGTATCTTATGCCACACCCAAGTGGATCAAAGATGCCCCAGTACACAAAGGTGTGGCCTGGTTCAGACCCTCTACTAAGGTGGGGTCTAAAGATGCCCCCAAGGAAACCAAGGGTGTGGCTTGCACAGAAGCCTTCCACCTAGATCAGGTCTCTGCCCCACCCTACTCCTGCCCATGGGCAGAGTAGAGACTGCCCTTCCCAGGGGGCCTCAGCCCCTGGGGCAGCAAGTCCAGCGTGGAATGTGTCCTGAAAGGAGCCAGGGTTGGAAGGACTTCACTAAGTGATCATTACACCTTTGGTATTTTGTTCATTAAAAAAATCATTTTATTGGGGGATCTTTATAGACATTATAACAATAAAGTAATTATATCAAGCAAACTTGGACATATGTTACCTCTGTCATTTTCTTTTTTTTTCCTTTTTAATAAATCATTTTATTGGGGGCGCTTGCAGCTCTAATAACAATTGTATCAAGCATGTTTGTGCATATGTTGCCATCATCTTTTTCAAAATGTTTTCTTTTAACTTTAGCCCTGATACCAGTTCCTTTCTTTTCCCTCCATCCCCCCCCTCCTCCATGAACCCTTGATAAATTATAGATTATTATTATTTTCAGCTTACTCTCTCTGATATCTCCCTTCACCCGCATTTCTGTTGTTTGTGCCCCTGAGGAGTGGTGGTGGTTATATGTCCATTATTGTGGTCAGTTCCCCCTTTCTCTCCCTTGTTCCCCCACCTTCCCCCAACCCTCATGGTATCTCTACAGTCATTACTGTTCCTAGGAGTGTTTGTCTGTCCTGGATTCCATGTATCAAGAGCACTTATTTGTAGCAATGTATATGCTCTGGTCTAACTGGATTTGTAAGGTAGACCTGGGATCATGATAGTGGGGTGGAGGGAGCATTAAAGAACTAGACAGAGGTTGTGTGTTTAGTTGGTGCTATACTGCGCCCTGATGGCGCTCTTCCCTTCCTTGTGATCCTTTTGTGAAGGATGTCCCATTGTCTACAGATGGGCTTTGGGTCTCCACTCCACGCCCCTCCTCCTTATTCACATTGATATGATTGTTTATTTTGGATCTTCTGATGACTGATACCTGGTGTTTCAACACCTGGGTTGGTGTTCTTCTCCCATGTGGGCTTTGTTGCTTCTCTACTAGATGGCTGCTTGTTTAACTTCAAGACTTTAAGACCCCAGATGTTATATATTTTTAATAGCCAGGCACCATTAGCTTTCTTCACCACCTTTGCTTATGTATCCATTTGGTCTTCAGGAAGGTGAGAATCACAGAATGCCAGGTTATTAGAGCAAAGTGTGCTCATGTTGAGGGAGGACTTGACTAGAGGCCTAAAGTCCATCTGCTACCTTAATACTTAATATATAGTTATATATACATAAACCTATATCCCTATCATTATATGTTCATATATTTACATGTGTACATGCCTGTGTTTATAATTCTATAGATGTCTTTTGCCTCCTAGTTCTTTCTTCTATTTTCTTTTACTTTTCTCCTTTCCCACTGTCATGTTTGACATTCATTAGACTCTGTACTTCCTCTTGACTACATTGCCCTTGATCAACCCCCTACCAGGCAATCTATGCTCCCCTCACCATAGATTTTAGATATCTTGTTGTTCCCATGTTTCTGAGTTTCTTGGCTTCCCCCCTTCCCACCCCCCCCAAACTCC
>PVJH01027111.1:18652-29432 GCA_004026705.1 Nesogale talazaci | reverse complement strand
ACACCATCCTACCTTCGCCGGGCAGGGATGGCATGCTACGTGGCAAGCCACAGCTCCATCAGAGCCACTTCGCCGTGCCCGAGAGCTGCCCGGGACACTGAGAAAACCCCCAGGATGCTTCTGGAAGAGCACACCCAGTGGCAGAGGCCGCCGGGGCCAGACGCAGGGGAGAATGGGGCTCAGAGGAACCGTGCCAAGATGGTGGGCACTTTCTCCTCGTCTGGCCTGGCACTGCGGCAGGCCGCCGACTTCTTGGCCCACGGAGGCAAAGGCCAAGAGACACGTGGCGAAGTCTGAGGGCCGAGAGACCTGAGTGCTTGCTGGCTGAAGAGGAGGGAGACCGTTTCCTGATCCTGACTGTGGTCACCTACTGATGTCCCTCCTCGGCCCCTCCCTTAACCTTGAGGACTGCCTGCGAGCCTTGGGCGGCGGCTGCAGTGAATTCAGGAGCGCAGCAGAGATGCCGAGTGCTGGAGAGGGGGAGGAGGGGTCAGAGCAGGTAAAGGAGGAGGGAGCGTGGAGGCCCTGTCTGACCCCTGCAATGGGGAAACCAAAGGTCAGATGTGTCCCCCCTCTTCCCAGTCAGGATCAGAGCACCTGCAGGATTTAGGAGGCACAGAGGGCAGCAAGGGCTTCTGCTTACCTGACTGTTGTAACAGGACACCTCTCGCCTGGGCCAAGTGGCCACAGGATGACATGCACTATTGGTGACATCACTCCCTGTGCTCCAGTCCCTGGGGACAAGGGACTTGAAAACACGCCCCCTTGGACTGAGCCCCGGGGGCGTAGTGGTTGTATGCGGGACTGCAGCCCACTGGGACAGAGGTTCAATTCCAGCAGTGGGGCTGGGCCTCCTACTCCCACCACCGGAAAGCAGTGATGCCCCCCCCCAAAAAAAGAAAGAAAACACCCCCCACAGCTCTGGGGACCCCACCTTTTGCTCCTGCCTGGCTGGAGACCAGTTGGGAAGAGGGGTAGGGCCTCTGGGCCCACACCAGCCCCTAGGTTTCCAACTGGGTTTCTTAGGCTCTCCAAGCCCTTGACCACCCCACCCCATTGCGTTCAGGATCCCGGGGCGCAGCGTGCTCTCTCACGGCTCCTCCTAGGAGCTCGGCAAACATGGCATTCCCTACAAAGTGCCTCACGGGCGTCTCCTTTGAGAAAACGGCAAGCCCACTCGTGGCCATCTGACTCGGTGACTGTGCAGGGCAGGCGGAATCACCCACGTGGGTGGCAGACTGGAGCTCTTTGTGGGAGCAGAAAGCCACGTCTTCCTCCTGCGGAACACTCAGTGCGCCCTCCATTCCCCGTGGCTACTTCTAGAGCTCTGGTGGTGCAGCGGGGCACGTGAGAGGCTGCTAACCACATACAGGTCAGCAGCTCGAAATCACCAACCGTACCGTGGGGGAAAAATGAGGCGTCCCTTGGAAAAACAGCAGGGGTATTTCCACTCTGTCCTGTAGGGTCACTGAGTCCGTCAGCATGCACTCGAGTGAGTCTGTGTGTGTACGCATGCCATGTGTGGAAAATTCCACAATAACATCTCTTTGATTCGCTCATCTGTATGCTTCCCAAGGGGGGGGGGGGGCAGAGAGAGGAAGAGAAACGTGCTAACCTCTATTCTCCTTTCTATATTTACACAAAAAGATCTCCCTTTTCTCTTAAATTGCTATCATGGCCAGAGTTGCTGTAAGCCAAGTGCTTCTGGAATCCCAGTAAAAGAAATCACTTCGTTCTTGCACAACCTGTGAGCCGCCCTCAGCACCGCAGAGGCCAGGGGCTCCCCAAGGCCCCCCAGCAAGGGGCCCTGGAAAATCGAGCCCAGTCTGCATGGCGCCTAGGCCGGCAGCAGCAGATGCGGGAGCGAGTGCACTTTTAAAGGTGATCGGTGTTTTCTGCTCTGAAGTTCTGTGGCCATGACGGAGCCTTTGCCAGGAAGACCACCAGGTAGCCTGGCGCTTCCACACCACCGGGCCCCTGAGAAGGCGCTCTCACCTGCAGTGGAGTCTACATTCTCCCAGGCAGCTGCTCCTCCAAGCACGTCATCCACTTCTTTCAGCTTGGGGTACTTCCGGGTTGTCACCTACTAGACGGACAGAACGTTTTAAGGTGCTCCAAAGTAGGCATTAGTACAAACCCATACCCCAAGACCACAGGGCCCTGGAGTGTCTCCCCAGACTTACTGCCTCCCACGGGCAGTGGGGGCCATCAACACCAAGTTCCTGCCCTCCCAGGGCAAGCCCTGCCACGCCACCAGGCCTTCCAGAATCTGCAGCAGGTGTGTCTGAGCCCACCGAGGGACTCAAACCTGAGGGCAATTGTGAGGGGGTGACAGAACTGGGCAGAACTTCATCCTGTGGCACACAGGGGCCTATCAGGTTGCCCACTAGGGGGGAAGAGAGGGTTTCTGCCGTCAGTCTGGGAGGGTGAGGACGAAAACTGAGTTAGATTCGGCCTTCCTGTTTACTCACTTCTGAGAGAGAGAGAGAGAGAGAGAGAGAGAGACTTGCTAATCAAAGGTGAAACAGATAGGGCTGAGCCCCGGTGGTTGTGCGCGGGACTGCGGCCCACTGGGATGGAGGTTCAATTCCAGCTCCACAGGAGCAAAGGCTGGGCCTCCTACTCCCACCACCTGAGGGCAGTGATGCCCCCCCCCCAAAAAGAAAGGTGAAACAGATATAAGGTCCCCCCTTAAAAAAAAAGGGTGAAACAGATATAAGGTCAGCAAATAGGGGAGGGGGGGGTGATAAAGGAGAGTTGACATCAAGTTCGAGAAGAATGCTTTGAAACTGTAGAAAAAAGGATAAAAAAAAAACAAAAAGAGAAGAAACTCAGTGAGGAAGCAAATATACAATACGACTTGAGGTGAGGGAACTATGGAATGCCACATCTGTAAGAGCTCCCAATAAAAGGATCAAAAGTAAAATAAAACTGGGGGCGGGGAAGGCAGGGGGCACGCTCAACAGTTAGCACTTAGCCGGTTATCCACGCACTCCCCAGGCAGATGGCAAGCACTTTCAAAACAGTTGGAAAGGGCTGAGCCCCGGTGGCGTAGTGGTTGTGCGCGGAACTGCGGCCCACTGGGACGGAGGTTCAATTCCAGCTCCACAGGAGCAAAGGCTGGGCCTCCTACTCCCACCACCTGAGGGCAGTGAGGCCTAAATTAAAAAAAAATTTTAAATTAAAAAAAAAAAAGTCAGTTACTTAAAGACCCATTCTTCTCCGTTTCTGACATTAAACAACCCTGATCGGGAAGTGGCAGCGTGCCAACACCAGGGAACAGGGCGGGCCATGGCACTCAACTTGGGAAAAGCCGTGTTGAAAAGGCATTACCACCGGAACCCGAAAGTGTTCACCCCTTACAATGCAGCGCAGCATTCTAAGCCCTTCTGGCTGGCAAGCGGGCACGACCGGGACACGGGCCGCTTTTACCAAATGCCTCTTCTCCGTCCAAGTGCATGCCAGGTGTTCCCACAGAGAGCAGAGAGAAGCCTCCATGCCCCGCAGGTGAAGTTGTGGAATCGACCGTCAAAGCTCGCGGGCATGCACGCCATCCGTGCCACGCAAAACACAGAACCGGGGGCGAACCGGAGGAAGGGCAGCATCTTCGTACGGTCTGGTCCAGCCGGACCACGCAGTCGCGTGACCCCGTCTCCCCGGGGAGGACGACCCGCGCAGACGCAGGGCGGCGGCAGCCCCGAGTGCGGAAGGCGCTCCGGGCCGGCGCTGCTGGACACCAACGACCGTCGGACAACGAGGGCACCGGGCAGCGAACTCCGAGGGGCGGGAGGCGTTTCTCTCCGACCCCGAGGTGGCCCGGGCCGCCCAAGGGCCCAGACTCCGGGGCGCTGCCTCGGCGCAGGGCTACCCGGACCCGAGAGAGGCGAGAGACCGCGGCAGCGCCCCACCTTTCGCGTGATGTTGTGCACGTAGGGACAGGTGTTGCAGGCGAAGCGGTGACAGCGCTGGCCCTCCTCCACAATCAGCCCGTTGCCACAGCCCGGGCAGAAGAGCAGCATGGTCGCGAAGTGACCGCGCTTCCGGGAAGCTTCAGCGTGCGCTCGACTCCCAGCAGCCTCCGCGGCGGGTCCGGGCAGACGCCCGCCCGCCTCGAGCTCTCATTGGCTTAGGCGCGACACACCCCCTCCATCGCCCCAATAGGCATGCAGGACTCGCGCTCCCAGCGGGCCCTGCCGCAGAACCGACTCTCTCTTCTCATTGGCCATGGTGGTCGCCCCGCCCTCCCGGAAAACCAATAGCCGCCTGGATTCGCTCTGAGGACCACAGTTTCCCGGCGAGGGCTGGTCGCTTTCCTCCCGGCGGCTACCGGGACCCCGAGCCTGGCGGCGGCCGCGGACCTGGAGCGGGCAGAGGCCGCGGCGCGGCCCGAGGACGATGAGGACGACGACGAGGCACTGCCGCACTCGGAGGTGGTGGACGTGTTCCAGGAAGGGCTCGCCATGGTGGTGCAGGACCCGCTGCTCTGCGACCTGCCGATCCAGGTGCGCCACCGGGAAGGGCGGGCCCCGAGGCCCCGTGGGCGCCCCGGACTGGAGGACGCCCCTGGTGGGGTCCACACCGGGTCGCCCCCCCGGCCGGTCTCTGTGCCCCCCTTGGAACGTCAATCCACGTGGGGCCCCTAAGTGGGTGCAATGTGAGATCGGGGAGCGGGGGAGCCAGGCAGGAGCCCTAAGGTGGCACGCTCTGCCCTCGCACTTCCTAAATCACACGCCCCAAAAATGCAAAGATTTGCCGCTATGGAGCGAATTCCGACTTAATGGCGACTCTGTAAGCCAGGGTACATCTGCCCCACTGAAAGCTTCGTCTTCCTCCCATGGGGTGGTTTAGACAGGCTTAGCAGGCTAAGGTGTAACCGTTCCACCATCAGGACTCCTAGAACACAGGTACCCTGTTTGGCATGTCGGTGTTTGGGCTGGGGCCAGCAGCAAGCTTCTGTCCTTTCTCCTAGGTTACTTTAGAGGAGGTCAACTCTCAGATAGCGCTGGAGTACGGCCAGGCCATGACAGTCCGCGTGTGCAAGATGGACGGGGAGGTCATGCGTAAGCGAGTGCCCTCCCGGGGTCTGCAGGGGGCATCAGGCCTGGCTTGTGGTGCCCACCGACCCAGGATCCTCTCTCTCCCCCTTGTGTCCCTGGCTGCAGCCGTGGTCGTGGTGCAGAATGCCACGGTCCTGGACCTGAAGAAGGCCATTCAGAGATACATGCAGCTCCGCCAAGAGCGAGAAGGCGGCATCCGGCACATCAGCTGGTGAGCGGGGCAGGCAGCAGCCTCTAGTACCGCTAGCCAGCGATCTACCGGTCTGCCACACCCAAGCACACCCTTCTGTGCCGCCCACCCTCACTGCTGGAGTGGTTTCCCGCCAGGCACCTCTGGGTGATCTCCCTAGATTTAGGCAACCCACCTTAGCAGGGTCCACCCAATCCAGCCCTCCTTCCCTCTCCCCCTCCGAGCTGGTGCTTTTCTGCACAAGTGTCTGTGCAGCCTGCAGCTGCCTCTGGCTGGTGTGCCCCTCCTGCAGGAAGCGTAGCCCCTACTTCCCAGCACCCTCTCTCGCAGGGCCTATGTATGGAGAACCTACCACCTGACCTTCACAGGAGAGAAGCTCACGGAGGACACAAAGCAGCTGCGAGAGTATGTCCTGAGCCAGGTCCTGGGCCCCAGCATGAGCCATGTGGGAGGGGCTGGTCCCTGCCCTCTGCCAGCCGTTCAGTGCTTCACTGAACTCTCGGGCATTCAGGCAAGGGCTTGGGCTCCAGGTGGAGGGACCAAGAACCGGTAGGAGGGCAGCGGGAGTCAAACCCTCACTCTGCACCCCCACCCCAGCCCACCCCCAATATTTTTATTCTCCACACAGCCCAAGTCAGACCCCACCTTGCCTTCTCTTTCAGTTACGGCATCCGGAATCGGGATGAAGTCTCCTTCATCAAAAAACTGAGGCAAAAGTGAACCCCACCCCCACCTCTCCCTTCCCCAGGACAACAGAAGGGTGGGGGCTAAGCGGGTCACAGCAGACCCCTGCCCTGGCACTGTCTCCTTCAGACAGCAGCGTGCAGCTTCCCTGCATGCTCTGTCTCCTGCGTCTGACTCACTCGGCCCAACCCCCCCACCCCAAGACCTAAACCTGGCACCCTGTGGATCCCACGGGGCTGTGGGTATGCCCTGTATACAAAATAAACCTATTTGCATTTTTCGAGGGGTTGTGTGTGCACATGTATTAAAGTCAAAAGGCTACCCTTTCCTGGGCAGGAGGGAAAGATGCTGCCCATCAGGGAGGTTGGGAGTAGGTGGGCCTCCAGGTACAGTGTCACTGCATCTGGGTTCCAGGGCCACACGGTGTCCCCGACCTCACTGTTCCTGCCAGATCCTGTCCAGCCAGGGAGGGGCTGAGCTGCCAGACCAGGTTTTCTCAGGGCTCACTCTGGAAAGGAGGGAGCAAGAAGCAAAAAGTGTAACTGAAAGTTAGGGGGGTCACCCCCAGGCAGGTGCCAGGTGTGTGGTTGCACCCTCCCTCCGCCCCCCCCACTGGAACCCTGAAGGAGGAGGCAGCGAGCACCAAGGTAGTGGCAGCTAAAACGCTCCCGTCGGTTTACTGGCCACATGAGGCGGTCGTCCAGAGACTGGTGAGTAGGTGGCTGTGGACAGTGGCATAACAAACATGGCAGCACGAGGGGTTCAACAGAAAGGAACAAGGCACGAGGTCTGTGTTGAGTCACGCGGGGCTCCCGCCAGGGGCAGGGGCAGCCTTGGCACGGGGCTCCGGGCCTGCTGGAGCTGGGCCCGCTGCAGCCCCCACCCCCCGGGCCGGGGCTCAGTGCAGCTGCGCGTCCAGCTCGTACTTCTCACAGAACTTGTCCGTGAAGGGGATGCAGGTGAGGGCCTCGCACCACTCGCACCGCACGGGGGAGAAGTAGAAGAGGACCACCAGGCCGGCCAGCAGCCCCAGGAACACGGCCTGGAAGACGATGATCTGGCAGCGCTTACGGTACAGGTCGAACTTGCCGAAGCTGATGTAGGGCAAGAAGGCGAAGGAGAGGAAGAGGCCGCTGACGAAGCCCGAGATGTGGGCGAAGTTGTCGATCCAGGGCAGCAGCCCGAAGGCAAAGAGGAAGAGCACCACGGCCAGCAGCTTGAAGAAGGCGCGCCAGGGCCGCGCCAGGACCTGCCAGCTCTGGAAGAGCTCCACGAAGAGGCACGCCAGGATGCCGAACTGCGAGCCAGCAGGGCCCACCTGTGGGGAGTGGGGCGCTGAGGCTAGGCGCCCAGAGAGAAGGCCCGGGGCTGGCGCTGATAGGGGGCGTGTGCATGGGCCTTCCCCCCCACCCCTCACCTCCAGGAAGGCTCACCTCCGCCCGGTACGGCAGGAAGATGGCACTGGCCAGGTTCCCAGTGATGCCACTCAGCAGGTAGATGATGGAGATGCGGTGCCAGCCGGCCAGCTTCTCCAGGTCCCGCAGGATGGTCATCTGGAAGCAGACGGACACCAGGCAGTGCAGGACCCTGAGGTGGGGAGGGCAGGCGTTGTTCAGCAGGCAGGGTGGGCGTGCTCTTCCAGCCTGGCCACACTCCGCCCCCGCCCCCGCCCCGCCCAGGGTGTCACTTGCCCCGCGTGCAAGAAGAGCGACAGCCACAGACGGTAGAACTGGTCGGGGACCTCGGGGTTGAGGAAGGGCAGGAGCCCACAAACGTCGTCCATGCAGTGCACCTGCACAGAGGGGCTGTCAGCACCCGGGCAGGGGGTGAGCGCCTCCCTCTCCGCCCCGCTGCGTACCTGTGAGCAGAGCGTGGCCTCTTCGTGAAAGTAGCCCCTCATGAAGTCACAGTACTCCCGGGAGGTGATCTCACACCTGTCAAGACAGGGCCAGGTGGGAGGGTATCTGGTGTCAGAGAACCCAGGCCGCGGGCCCAGAGGAACACACCCCGATCCTGCCTGCCTTCCATGGCTGCCGTCGGCCAAAACTACAGCTCCAGTCGCACGTCCCTCTTTGTGCCTGCACGCACGTGTCCACCCTGTTCTGCCAGTCTGCACACACCCATCTCCCAGGCACCTGTGAGCACACTCGCAAGCCTGTGCGTACTCCCTCCTGCAGACACACACACCTGCCCTTGGTGCCGATGCAGCAGGGGCGGCCGGTGATGACGCAGTCCATGTGGGGGTGGTTGGTGTGGTTCCCGGCGCTGCTTTTCGTGCAGATCTGGGTCAGAGATGGGGATGAGCAGGAGCGGGGTAATGGCCTCCCCCAGCCCCACGCCTCATTCCACGCTTGTGGGGTGTAGGGGCGGCTTCAAAGGCAGAACAGGGCCCACCCTGGGTTTCGCACGCTGCATCCACACCCTGAGTCCCCGCTCAACCACCTCTAGTTAAAACGACACCACTGCCCTCCACGACAGCCGGCCCTGCTCAGACCCTCTGCTAAGAGGCCTGGCTCTCACTGGTGAGAAAGATGCAACCGACCCCATCTCACGACAAGGTGGAAGCCCTCAAGGTCTGAACTCACCGGCCACTTGGTGATGTCATCAGGCCACTCATGAGGGTCCTCGGAAGAGGGCTCATCACACACCCTGCATGAACACAGCACCTGGTCAGACCCCCTTACCATACAGCCCTGCCCCCAGGGGTAGTAGCCAGGGGAACTAACTCACCTGGGGTCCTGGTGGCAGACGGAACCAAACTGCCTCTTGTGGCCATCGAGGTCGGGGGCACTGGGGTGGATGGGCCACTTAACCCAGACAGCCAGGGTGGACTGTGAGAGACATGGGTTCAGCCCCAGGTTGGCAGCGAGAGGGCTCAGCGAAAAGTCCACATGAACTGCTCAGATCCTGGGGGTGGGAGCAGGGGCTGGCACCCTCTGACCCCACAGCTCGACCTCCAGAATTTCCGATTCAGAGGACGCTTTTTTTCAACAGCATAATTTGCATTCTTAAAATCACAAAACAGCCCCAAATGAAGAAAGCGGTATCAACTACGACCTCAAGCAACAGAGGGGACTTTTTTTTTTTTTTAATGACTTCAAGATTAAGAGAGACACACGCACACCATAGGGACACGGGCTCCATGGGGCACGCCAAGATGCCACACACCAAAGTGGTCTAAGAGTGCTGCGCCGGAAGGGCGGTTTTGAGGGCGCAGGAGGCCTGCGTAGACCCAGCAGCCCTGCAGGTCCCCATGAGCACACAGCCCAGAGAAGGGGCCGTTCCTGCGCGCACACCCACCGAGCACTCCTCCTCCGAGGTCTGTACGCAGCCCGAGCGGTCGTTGCGCACGCAGCAGGCCGAGTGCCTCTCGCGCTCCCGCGCCGTGCGGATGAGGCTGTGCACCTGCGGGTCCTGGCGCATGCAGGGGGAGAACTTGGCGCCCAGGTGGATGAGGGCCTCCTGCGGGTGAGCGAGTGGCACGTGGAACCAAGGCCGGCCCCGAGCCCTGCCCAGCCGGCCACCCTCGGCCCGCAGCCCTCACCGAGCTCGGTCCAATCCAGAAGTTCTCCTGCTGCACGTACTTGACGTTCTCGTAGACTCCGCGGTTCCGCAGCACCTGCGCAAGAGCGTGTGTCAAGCGGGGGGGGGGGGCCTCAACCTGCTTCTTGAGAGGCGCTGGCCGGGTGCTGGCCCGACCCCCCACCCCCCGGGGCTCACCGAGTCCACCGTTTCGTGCTGGGAGAAGCCCACGGGCGCGATGCCGTAGATGCACACGGCCAGGATGGTGATGAGCGAGTGCACGAACGTAAGCCAGTAGGTGAAGAAGGGCCTGTGGGGGCGGAGCGTCAGCGGGCCCCGCCCCAGGCCCCGCCCCAGGCCCCGCCCACCCACCCGCTCACCTGTGGTCATCCATGTCCTCGATCTGCCGCTTGACGTAGCTGTCGATGCGCTTGCGGTACGTACGGTTGGTGAGGCGGCCCACCATGCCCAGCCCGTACGGCCGCTTCTCCCGGGCAAAGAGCTTGCGCACGGGTACCGCAATGCGCTGGCCGCGACGCGGACCTGCCGCGCTGACCACCTCCTGCCGCAGCCGGACTTTGGGCTGTGGGGCCGCCGGGCCGCCCTCCTTCTGCTTCCGCCAGCCGCGTTCCAGGGGCCTGGAAGGGGCGCGGTCAGCCTCTGGCGCGAGGAACCCTCCTGTGGTCCCTTCCCTGCTGGCCCCGGACGACCCCTTGGGTATAACGGAGTCAGGGAAGCAGGAGTTGCCTCGGGCGCCCTCCCCACCTTGTGGACTTCTCCACGCCCAGCCTCGAGTCCCCAGCCACAGTGGCCTGGCAGGCTCCCAGGGACCCGGGGACCCCCTCCCCAGGCCCTCTGGGCCAGGAGCCCACCCCAGCGCGGTGCGCAGGGCCCGCTCCTCACAGCATCAGATGGCTGCGTTCCAGCTCGTTGCGGTCCAGGGCGCCCCCCGTGAGGTCGGCCTGCTCGGGGGCCTTGTCCCACTCCTTAAGCGCCGCCTCCGACGGGGACTCGAAAACTTCGTCCGGGTAGGTGGACAGTTCCTCGTGGAGGACTCCTTCCTAAGCAAACACGCGCGATCAGGGCCCGGGTGTTGGCGCCGGGTGGGAGGCACCGGCAGGGGAATCTTACCCTGGCGAAGAAGGACGTGTCCAGCTCGTCGGGGAAGTCCGCCGTGTCCTCCTCCAAGAAGCTGGCCGGGGTGAAGCTGCGGCGCTGGACCCTGCGCCCTGGACCGTCGCGAACCGAGCGGCCCTGGGCGTGAGTCGGTGGGGCGTGAGTGCGGCGCTCGCGGGGCTGCCCACGCCCCCCCCCCCCCCCCCCCCCC